>CAJVPY010000738.1:0-23781 GCA_910591965.1 Dentiscutata erythropus
AAATATGCACCAATCAGCTTTAAGATTTTGCCTTCGTTTTAGATGCCAGTAAAACCATACACTAACGTTCCTGGTACAATAATAAATGCATTGATTATCACGTGTACGGACAACCCCGGGTCTTTCATTGTTTCATAGCCATATGTTTCATAATCTATATTTACTACGTTCCGGGTTGACTATTTTTAATCATGCTGCATACAATATGTACTTCGTGAAATTAAAATGCCATGTAACGTTGTACGTACGTACATTACCAAAATGACACGATAAAATCTTGTCTCTTCTTTTCAGAAGTACATCTTTACTCCGCAAATTTTTCACAAGATAATCAGTCAAAGAGAAGATCTACTACTCCTTTACTAATACCGATTAATGATAGGCAGTGCTTTAGTATTTCTTTTCCACTTTTATTAACACCTAAAAGTTTTCAAGAAGATACTCATCAAAGACTTAACAGTTTCGCCAACTCTGCCCAAGAAAACTAGGCATATATAAACTATGACAGAAATACTATGAAAAATTCTCAATCCACCTTTAATACTTTTAATTCTAAAAGTAGTTCTGAAAATCATTTCAATCATTTACCAAAATCATCAAAATCACCTCTTGAAGATATGAACTATTCAAATAGTTCTTTTGATCAATTTAATAGTCGTCCTAGTCATGCTTTAAATTTTACAAATCTCACTTCTCTTAATTCTTTTTCGAGTGCTAATTATAATGATATTAGTAAAAATCATCAAAGGTATAAACCACAAAAATCTCTTGGCAAGTTGCCTAATGTGTTTAAAAAGTTATCAAAGGACTATCAGCTTAATTATCAAAAGGCACTTCAAGCGTTAGAAGACTTACAATATAATGAGGCTATCTTTTTATTTTCACAGATTTTAAAAGATTATCCTCACAGTTATTCGGTTAGATGTGATCGAGCTTATGCTGAATATCAACTTGAAGATTGGGAAGGTGCTGTTAATGATTTAAATTACGCAATTTCAAAAAAACCTAAAAAGAACTATGCATATTCTCTTCGAGGTGAAGTATACCGTCTAAGATCTATATATGATAAAGCTTTGGTAGATCTTAATAGATCATTGAAAATACAAAAGAGTATTTTTGCATTAAGATCGCGTGCCGAAGTTTATAGGGAAACTCAACAATACAGAGAAGCTATTTTGGATCTAGATTTAGCTTTAAATATAGAACCACAAAATGTATTTACTTTAGTACGTCGAACAAAAGTTTACTGTTTACTTGAACTCTATGATAATTCGGTGAAGGATTTATATTATTCGCTTGAATTGGATAAAAGTAATGCAGCTTCAACATTGGCAGATCGAGGTGAAATTTATCGAATTGTAGGACGTTATGACTTAGCACTTGCAGATTTAGAAGCTGCATTACGATGTGAAGAAAATATAATGGCATTAGAACGAAGAGGATTAATTTATAGAGATTTAGATAAAGATCAAGATGCTTTATCAGATTTTGATAGGATTTTACAAAAAGAGCCACAAAATTTTAATGCTCATAAAAATAAAGCAGAAGTTCTTATAAAAATGAAAAAATATGAAGAAGCACTTACACATATTCATATTACTTTACAAATAGAACCTTTTGATTTTCAATTATTAAAAAATCAGGGTGAGGCATATCATTCTCTTGGTTATTTTGATGATGCCATAATAGATTATACAGCGGCATTGAGAATTGATCCTAATGATGTAGAAATACTTCAAAAAAGAGGAGAAATTTATCGATTGCTTCAAGACTTTGAAAAAGCTTTAAGTGATTTTTCAAGAGCTATAGAAGTTGACCCTACATGCGTATATGCATTAGCTCGACGTGGAGAAGTCTATAGAATGACAAAACAAGGTCATAAAGCATTAAAAGATTTGGATGAAGCGATTAAACTTGATCCTGATAACATAATAGCATATGAAAGCCGTGGGGCTGTTAACAGAGTTCTAAGAAGATTTTGTGAATCTTTGCGAGATCTTGATGAAGCAATCGACTTAGATCCGAACAGCGTATTTGCTCTTACAAATCGTGGGGCAGTTTATTTCATGTTAAAAAGACATGATGAAGCTTTAGTAGACTTAAGGAAAGCTTTGAAACTTAATCCGAAACACGCTTTCGCATTAGAAACTCGAGGCGCATTGTATAATAGTTTGGGTAGACATGAAAATGCGCTTGCGGATTTAAATACAGTGTTAGGAATGAATTCATCTAATATTTGGGCATTAACATATCGAGGAGAAGCATTCTTAGCATTAGGAAGGTATGAAGAAGCATTACAAGATTTGAATAAAGTGTTAGAAAATTTACCTGATTGGAGCTATCCGTTATTGATAAGAGGAGCGGTTTATCGAGCCCTAAAATTAAATACAAAAGCGTTATTAGATCTAGATCGAGTGTTAAAAAACGTAAAGGATGGAGCTTTTAATATTGACCACAAAACTAAAACATTATGCAATCGAGGGGCAGATTATAATGCACTTAATGAGGATTTAGCAAATTTGAATAAAGCTTCATTTATGGAGCCGAAGGTTATACTTGCGTTATGCGAACGAAGTGCGGTTTATTGTGCTTTAGGAGAAAAAGAGAAAGCGCTATTAGAATTGGATAGGATTTTAACAATAGAACCTGATAATGAATTCGCATTACGTGAAAAGAATAAATTAGTTGAATCAGGCACAACCAATATTTCGGCCTAAACCTACCTCAAAGTCTGAAACGTTTCGGCCCTGGAATTTCGGTATCGCCCGAGTCTCCGAAACCTAGCGAACTGAAGGAATATATATATATATATATAGTTTATACACGCACCACTTTGAAATTTATGTTAATTCATTGTCCGGAGCGTAGCAGGGATGGTATATCACCTTCAAATGACCTTCAAATAGTATTGCTTGCTGCAAATATGAAGTGCAACTTTTTTATTGCGCCACTAGGGTTGCAACTTATCGCAATAGAATTTGACATCAGTAATAGTAATATTTCATGACTTATTTTGTAATAATTACAACATAAATTAAGTTGCGACTTTGCAGCAGGCAACACTAACTTCAAATGACCTCAATGGCCCAATTTTATTATATAAATTTTAGTTTGAAATGACCTAGGTCATATGAAAAAAAGGCAAATAACCATCACTGGAGCGTTAGGATGATCATCATATCGGTAAATTAATTAATAGTTTTGACCATATATGAAATTTATTATGTAAAGATTTTTTACAGGTTCTTTAAATAATTTTGAAATTTGAAAAATTTACTTTTACATATTATTCGCTTTATTGTGTAGATCAAAAATATATGTTGGTATGATAATAGCAATAACTTTATAAAAGTCATTTTTTAGATCAAGGAAACAAACTTTTTATATAATATTTTTTTTAATTTGTAGCTTTTATTTTTTCTCTTTTTAATAATGATCTTAGTTTTGTAAATTTTAATTAATTTATTGTTGTTAAAGTGGAGTAAAGCTCATTCACTTTATAAAGAATCAACTACTCATAATAAAATAAATTAAAAAATGTCATTATTACTTTATTATCTCTTAAACCATTTGAAATTTAGGGCAAATTTGCTTTGAATTTTACTATTAAAATACTTCTGATCTATTTTTTTAAAAATTTGATATATTTGATTAAATTTTTTTTTAAATAAAAATTAAAAGTAAGGATTATGTTTTTGCAAAATTTATATTTAAACTACAAGATAAAAATATTAATTTACTTATAGCCTAAAAATATATAAATTTAAAAAAATTTTTAGTTAAGAAAAATTTTTAAATATTAATTTTAAACCTATAGTTTCTTAATAGAAATTGTAGTTTAAATAAAGAATTACAACTTTCTTATTAAAATATTGTAAAAATTAAGACTTAAATTAGAAGCATAAAAAAAATTTTATTAATAAACTAGCTGAAAACCCGTGCAATATTGCACGGGGATAAATATATCTAGTCTAGAAAAAAATAATAAAATTTAAAATTTATATAGTATTTTATTGAGATAATTATGATAATTTATTATATTAAAGTAAATGTATTATATAAATATATAGAAGGTAAATTAATTATTAAAATGTAAGTATATTAGTTATAAATCTTATAATATTACTTATTGTAATTTTAACTATTAGCTGAATTTAAAATTATAATTTCTATTTAAATAAAAGTTGGAACTTAAAATATAAATTGATTTACAGTATTTGGCTACAATTTATTAATTTTATTTGTAATAGTCAAATTACGTATGGTAGGTAGCTAATTATACTTATAGTACTATTAGTCTTTAAGTTTTTTGAAGATTTATTAGCCTAATTGGTTTAAAGATTTAATTTAAGGTATTTATGTGTTAGTCAGATTCTTATTTACTTTAATTTGTATAAATAGGTTACAAATAAATATTTCTAAATTATGTAGTTTAATAGGATAAGATTCGTACGGTATTGAAGCGTGAAATATATGTTTTTAATACTTGGTGTAATGATATGTAATATTAAGGTTGAAGTTAGACATTGGAATTGTAAGAGGTATTTTATACTTAATTTTATAGATACTGTATTTTTTAAATCGTATAGGTAAAATTGGTTGTTTAATTATAGCGGTTTATATTAATATAGTGATGCAGGATTCAGTTGTATATTTGATATTCATTTGAATTCAAACTATATACATATAACTATTTTTCATTAGAGGTGCCTACTATATTTTATATTAAGTTGTTTTTGTTTAGCGCGCAGCTATTTATTTTTTTTCCGGTTAGATATTTAGTTTACTAATATATCGTATATATATTGATACTGGTATAAATTTAGTATCCTAGAGTTATATAGGTTTGTTAAATGTTTGTTTCAAAGTGATTAGAGGAGTGTAAAAAAAATTGTGCGATTGGAAAATGAATCTGGTTTGTTATCAATATGCAATACTTCAATAACGATGATACGTAGTTAAAAAAAATGATATGAAAAGATTAATATAATTGGTCTAATATATGTAGGTACACGTACGTACATACGTACAGTACATAGGTTCGCAGATCAGGTGAATAGATTAGTATAGTATACAGTGAAACCTTTCTAAGTGGATCTTCTACATATAAGTCTCAGAATGCTAATATAGATTTTTGGGAAAATATATTCATGACCTACATAAATGCAGTTGTTCTCTAAGTGCATGTCATTAAATTTTGATTCTGAGTGTGTATATAAGGGTCAGGTATAATATATGTGAGTTATAGATTTTATAATTTTGCTTTCAGTATAGGGTTGAAAATCATGTGGTCCGTGAATTTATTGAAAATAGCAAATAAAAATTTCAAAATTTAGTAAACTTATTGTGGACTCTTTGAAATCAGTTAGATTAAGGTGAATTTATTATATATTATTAATATAATTGATAGAATTAAAAAAATAATATATGTCTTTTTTTTGATTAAATAATGAATAAAAAGTAGATAGGCTTGGGTTCAAAGATTTGAAAATTAAACTATGTCACTAAAAAGACTTCAGGATATACAACATTATTTGTTTGCAAAAGGTTAGAATTTATATCATTGTTATCAGGATAGAGAATTTTAATGAAATGGTAGGAAGTAACTCTTGATAGAGCTACATATAATTGACCATGCGAAAAAATAGATTCTGGCAGATGGAGACTAACTTGATTCAAGGTTTGGCCCTGTGATTTGTTAATAGTTATAAAAAATGTAAGCCATACAGAAAATTGGCAATATGTTAAAGTGAATAGTAAATTGGTGTCACAAGGTGAAATTGTGATTCTAGATATGAATACATGGCTACCAATATGTGAGCCTGTACAAATTTTAGCATTGATTACTTTGTTATGCACTAGTCGAACAATAAAATTTTTGCAACATATCTGCTAGCCAATATGTTGTATATAGGTCATTAAAATCCAGTAGAAATTGTCCAATATGTGCCAGCTAATAGCTCACAGAAATTTGGCATGTATCTGTGGTCTATCAAACTGGCGCATATTAGCAAATTTCTGCAATCTATATACAAAATTTTTACAAAATATTAGCTAGCAAATATATCTATATATGGAAATTCTACAAAATATCAACTAGCAGATATAATACAAATATTTTAATAATATTTATATAATTAATTTATTATAATTTTATATTTTACAAACTAAATCACATAACTACAAAGCAAGAAAATCAAAATATACCAAAGGCAACAATAAAAACAGCACAAAAAAACTAGAACTATAGAAAAAAACTGCAAAAAAAACTAAAAATATACCAAAAGCATAATAAAACAATACTAACAATTCCAGTGATAATTTGAAAGACAACTCTAGTGACAAAACAAACCTAGAACTGTAGGAAAAATTCTCTATCAAAGAAAAGCAAGAATACACCAAACCCAACAACAAAATGAACTAGCAACTCTAATGACAATTTGAGCAAAAAAACTATTAAAGAAAAGCAAAAATACACCAAACATGACAACAAAACAGCACTAGCAACTCCAGTAATGATTAAAACAATAACATCAATGATGAATTATACTAGAGCTATAGAAAAAAATACCTATTAAAAAAAAATGAAAATACACCAAACACAATGATGAAACACAATAATGAAATAGTACCAACAACTCCAGTGATGATTCAAATGACAACTCCAATGATGAATTACACTAGAGCTATAGAAAAAAAAACACCTGTTAAAGAAAAGTGAAAATATATCAAACACAACAATGAACCACAACAAGAAAATAGTACTAACAACTCCAGTGATGATTCGAATAATGACTCCAATGACAAATTTTACTAAAGCTATAGAAAAAAAATATCTGTTAAAGAAAAGTGAAAATATACCAATCACAACAATGAAATGTGACAATGAAATGGTACCAACAACTTCAGTAATAATTTGAACAATAACTCTAATAATGAATTACACTAGAGTTATAGAAAAAAACACCTGTTAAAGAAAGTGAAAATACACCAAACACAATGATGAAATGTGACAACAAAATAGTACTAACAACTCCAGTGATAATTCAAACAACGACTTTAACAACAAATTATACTAGAGCTATAGAAAAAAATCTAGTAGTAAAGAAAATATGACAAAACAGTACCAGCAATTCCAGTAATTATTTGAATGACAACTCCAGCAATAAAATCACTCAGAACTGTAGTAAAAAAAACTCTCATTAAAGAAAATAAAAATACTGTACACCAAACATAATGATGAAACAACTTCAGTGACGATTCAAATGACAACTCCAATAATGATTCCAACAATGACTCTAATGATGAAATTATAGTTAGAGAAATAGAAAATAATTGTTAGAAAGAATAAATAAAAAAGACAAAAATGATTAAAAAAAAAAATAAAGTAAAAGATTAAAAAATATATAAAGTAAAATGATTATAATGAGACAATTTAAATAATATTTTGAATGATGACTTCAACAATAACTTCAATGATGAAATTATAGTTAGAGAAATAGAAATAATTGTTAGAAAGAATAAATAAAAAAGGTAAAATGACTAAAAAAATAAAAATAAAGTAAACTGATTAATAAAATAAGACAGTTTAAAAAAAAAAAAAAGTTGTACAAGATCAAAATATTGATGATCTTAAATACAAAATTTTCAAATCACATAATATGATTATTCAAAGCAGGATACTAATTTAATCATTATATACTAGTACATAATGATTAAATCAGTGTCTTGCTTTGCTCTGCTTTGAACTATTATATTATGTGATTTGAAAGAATTTTGAGTGTTGAAATTTTCCCAATTTATAGATTTAGCTTTGTTTTATGATATTGACAATTAAATTTACTATTTAAAATTTTCAGATTATATAATAGGATTCTTCAAAGCAAAGATATTAATTTAACTATTATATACTAGTATTTAATGATTTTAAAATTAGTATCTTTGGTTCGCTTCACTCTATATAATCAGTGCCTATACTAGATTATTGCCAAAAATAAATTTAATTATAATTATATGTATCAAGCTATTATGTATACTTTAAATTATTAGTAGATATATAATTAATAATTTATAATTATAGATTTTTTTGTTATTACATAAACACTACAATCCTGAATTAAACCTCAGTTAGCCAATAATAACAATCAATATTAGGATTAATTATTGATACAACAATGATGACATTTGCATAATAATAAGAATAACTATTTATGCTTATTTTAATATCATAAAATAGGAAAATCCAAAACTTTGTTTATTTTGTTGAATTATAAAATCTATTATTGCATTTCAAAGTAATTAAAAAATATGCTTTAAGTATTCAACCCTTATAAATAAAAGCCAAAAAAGAAAATGAGAACAAATTTTAATAATATTTGTAAGCAAAAAGAAAATGCATAAAATCTGAAGAGATTAAACATATAATTTATAGTTTATAAAAAGCTTATAAATATTGAAGGAGAAAGCAATATGCATATAAATCTTGAAATAGTTGTAGATATTTCTTGAATGATTAATGAATCAGAATTAAATAACTCAGAACTTTTTGCAAGTTCATTAGCACTTGAGATAGTAAAGATCTGTAAAAAGAAGATAGCTATTTATATGTTTACTATAAAAGATATAAACAAATCAAGACTACTTGATTTACCTATTGGTGTAATTGTCATTGTAAATAAAGGTGACTATTTAGTAAATATTCATAGTTTTTAGATATTCACAATTTTATACGAATATACAAAATGATAAATTATTCACAACAAACTTTATTGAATATTTACGAATTTATGCACCAGAACATTTGTTTAAAATTGTATATTCATTTTTAATCATAGTTATTTACAGATCCTATCTATAGCTATGAACTCAAAAAAAATAATAATAATGAAAATAAAAAACAGAATAAAAAACTAAGAATCAAATATTACAACTAAGAAGAGTTATTATTGAAGGAAGAATTTAGTATTAAAGATAGTAAATCCAAGTTTGAAATTTTAAAAAAGTACAAAAAAAACTCAAGAGATATAAAGATTTATTATTATTATCACTATGTTTTCATATTTATATAAATATATTTTATTATATTTTTAGCACTTGATTGTTTTGAAAAATCTAATAATATTTCCAATGCATTCGAAGCATTGAATCAAACTTTAAACCTATCCAAAAAATAATGAATAGCATTTAAAATTATAAACATGTGAAAAAAAACTTCTAAAACCTGAAGTGATCATAACAAAAACACATATTTACTGATAGCATTTAAAGTTTTATACATGTATTAAAAAAATTGATTATAAATATAAATATATTTAAATGTTTGAACTATATATAATTTGACTTGAATTTGCAGTGCTAATTAAGTAAATTTCAATAAATAATTTGAATAGTAAAAAAAAAGCTTTATTTTTTTCAAAAATCTTGTGATTCTATTATTATTGTGCTTAAATTGAAATTTAAAACCCAATTATATATATATATATATATTTTGGTAGTTGGTATATTAATGATGACTTGTAAATCATAATCATAATTGCATAATAGTATCAATATTCAATTAATATCATAAAATTTGTTTTTCAAGAACAAATAGTTGTCTGAAATGTACTACTGTGTAGCATTGTTAGTCAACTATATGCTCTGATAAACCAATTTTTATGATATTAATCATTGCATAACCAATATTTTATAAATATTGAATAGCTAATATACTATCTGATATTTTTGAATTCAACAAGTATATATCGATATCATATATATATATAAGTATTAACAGCACTATTACAATAAAGTCAATATTTTATTATGTTGAATTCATTGTATATAAATATCTGATATCTAATATTTCCATTTTACTTTAAACATTTATTAAATAGCTAATATCTTAATGATAGATTACCAATATTTATATCATATAAATATATAATAGTTAATATCCAATTAAAATTTTTCTAAAATATCAGTTAAGTTTGATATTTGTATAAAATTTTCTTATAAAAAAATTAAAATATCAGATAAATATTAGCAATATATCAATAGTTGATAATATTTTATTAATCTATTGTTATGTATTATAGATATATCAGACAGCTAATAGTTTGGCTGATATTTTTATATTTGATCTGTAATATAAATTATGACAAATTAATTAGATTCTATTATATAGTCCTTTTGCAGGACTTAGATTTTGTAAAAGTATTACTGGTATTCTAATTTTTAACTTTAATTTACCAAGCAGAAAGCCGGAAATCTTCATAGATCTTAAAAACTCAGGTGGGTATAAATGAGATTGTTTTAAATCAGTATCTTTGTATAAATCAACAAAATCTGCACTTAAATAGATAAAAACTTTACTGGGAAATTGATCTATTATAAGATCTAAAATTTTATCTATAATATCATTTTTTGGAGTTAATATAGTCTTTTAATTAAATAATCTATATTAGTAGAATGTTAGATAAATTTTGGATAGACAAAATTAGTTAGAACTGATAATCTCAATCAGCTGTAACTATATTTAAAAGAAGTTCTATTTTATTTTTAGTACTGGTAATGATTAGATAGCTTCTATCTTCTAATTGTAGAATGAATTCTGAAAATTCTTTTTGGTTTAAATTTTTATTCACATTATTAGTTTGGCAAAGTCTTATATTAATTGTCAATTTCATTACTATTAGATGTTTCCATAAAGAAGATTGAGATAAGCTAGCAGAGATGACTTCTGCACAGAACCTATAGGGTATGTGTTATATATGTTTGTAGTTGTAGGGTCTTTGGGCTCAATTCACTTAGTCAGAGTACTCGCTTTGTACACTGGTGTGTTGTACCAGGCACTACCACCTATACTGCTGTGTATATACTAAGTCATGTATTCACTAAGATACTAATATTTATTATTAACTTGAACTTGTTATTAATTAGAACTTGCTTATCAATTCCTTTAAAATCGATACACTTTTTATTAGATTATTAATCTGGGCACTTGATTACCAGATTACACATATTATGCAATAATACAGATAGACTTTTAATTAAATTCATACATCAACGATTACCCATTGACATTACCCAGTCTTGATCAGGTAACTCATGATTTTACCTAACTCTAGCACTATCAACACAAGGGGTATTGTTGTTACTACGACAGGAGCTAGATCCTTAATGAACTTCATCCCGAAGTTCACCTTTGCAAAATTCGATGCTATACATATCCCAACACAAATGTATAAGTTATACTAAACAAATTATCACATATATTAAAAAAAAACACAACTCTAATAATAAAAGTTTTTTTTTTTTTTTTACAAATGTTTAAAACTTAAACACATGTTGATTTGATTTTCAGATATTGCATGCTCTACACTATCGCAGCTGATCATATGGTCCAAGTACAGTTAAACCTCTCTATAATCACAAGTTGGTCGCATCCTATTTTGGTGATTATATAGAGGTGTGATTATAAATAAAATACTTTTCATAGTCATGTAACCAAAGGCCAATAAGTAATATATTTATGCATATTTGAAATACTATTAAAAATTTTAAAATGTTTGATAGTAAGTAACTTTTAATCCAGTGAACCAATTTGGATAAAATAACTACCAAAGTATTTAACTCAATAAAATGATTTTAGAGAGTCCAAATCATCCAAATCTAATTGCAAGATGCTAAAATCATTAAGAATTTTTAACTAAGATATTTAAATTTAATCAATTTTTAACTATATAAAGTGATACAAATCCTTAATGATTACAGGAGCCTGTAATTGGATTTTAACAATCCTGGACTCATTAGAATTGTCCCATCAAGACAAACATTTTAGTGGTTGTTTTATTTAAATTGGACCACTACATCAAAAGATATTTGCTGTCAAACTTTTAAGAATTTTCAATAGTACTTTAAATAAGCATAAATATGAATATCAGCCAATCAGATTTTACAATCTATATTTAGTCAAAATTTGTGACTATAAAGAAGGTTTTTACCAATAAAATTGATAAAAAAATCCAAATTTTTTTGTGATAGTGATTATAAGCGATGCCATAAAGAGGTTTTTTACTATAATTAAGTCCATTACACAATATTGATGCTTATATAGAGGTGTAACTGTATGGGGTGTAACTATAGAGAGGTCAGACTGTATATACGATTATAGAATTCTCCTTTTCTAACTTGATCCAATATATTCAATATTCATTCCAGATTCCAATTATCACAAGATTTTTGTACTTTCAGTCGATTTCTTTTGGATTTAGCTTTATGATTATATCCAATCAATTTAGCATAATTTGATCCTCTTCTTGTCATTATTTCATCATCTGCAACCTTAGGTATTATTATTCCATTTATTGTATTCATTGCTTGTTCAACAGTTTTCATATTGTTGATTATATCATTACCAATCACCATTTTTATTTCAAGATCATCCTCTGATTCAACATTTTCGATTGAATTTATTCTACCATTTATTTCGGGTAAGTTATTAAGTTTAACTTCATTCCTAAATATTTCACCCAAACTTATTGAACTAACCAACATACACCCTCTATCATTATCATCATTCTCCTTAATATTACCATTACTCTTACAAACCTTCATCATATTATTTTCATTATCGTTTACACCTTTAATGTCACCTTCATCTTTCGTCGACGATTCTAATAATTTTATTATTATCGCGTCCTTTTTTATTACTAGGTTCAATGATGCTTTCATTACTGTTACTGGTTCTTCTTGATAACGATGTTCAACTTCGATCGTTTCATTAGCATCACTTATATTGACAGATTTTTGACAATGAATCAATGTTTTATACTCATTTTTTTTATTTTTCATTTGCGCTGCTTTGTCCTCAAATGATTTATTAACTATCTTTTTTCATTTTCATTTTCATATTTATTTCTCCTTATTTCTATCACCAGCTTTGAAATAATTTATTTTCATAAACTGTATATCCATATAATGTTCTCAACATTCATGTTTTGCTTGTTCCAAGCAGGAATGAGCTAAGTGTCCTTGGTGTCGATATACATAGTATAGTCAAGGCCATCATTGTTTTGTTCACATAGCATTTAGGTTATTCATAATCTCTTTTACAACAATTTCTGTCACCCTTCAATGTTAGAAAACCTTCGTCTACCATTTTCTTTTGTTACTACTTAGATATGCAATGTTTTTTCACTATTTTTGCTTAATCGACAAGCCTTCACTGACAATGTTTTTTTTTTTTTAATGTTCTTTTCATTAAAATATACGTTCACTTGATTATATTAGCTATATTTTACTTGCCGAGTTTCTTCAAACAAGGTTCCAACTACAAAGTATAAGACTAAATCTTTAACGAATTCTGCAAGTAGACTTTCATCTACCCAGGCCCTTGCTATCGTATACATTTGTAGTTGTAGGGTCTTTGGGCTTGATTCACTTAGTCAGAGCACTTGCTTTGCACACTGGTGTATTATATCAGGCACTATCACCTATACTACTGTGTATATACTAAGTCATGTATTTACTAAGCTACTAATATTTATTATTAACTTAAACTTGTTATTAATTAGAACTTGCTTATCAATTCCCTTGAAATCGATATGATTTTTATTAGATTATCAATCTGGATACTTGATTACCCAGGTTATATGCATTATACAACAATACAAATAGACTTTTAATTAAATTCATACATCAACTATTACGCCATTGATATTACCCAGTCCCAATTGGATAACACGTGCTTGTATCTAACTCTAGCACTATCAACACAAGGGGTGTTGGTCATCACTACGACAGTGTGACAGGCAATACTTAATAAAAATTACTGTCAAAGACAAAGATTTTTCTGACTATAAGCTAATTTAATAAAGGTATATTTAGCTTAATTCATTTTCTAATTCTGTGATATTATATGATTTCTCTTCTCGTATTAGTTGATTTAAAGCATCTTCATTGTTATAAATATTGGAAGAATTTTTAGGAGAAATTGGCATGTTTGGAAAATCTTTTAATAATTTTCTATTTAATAAGAATAAATTATCCAACAAAGTAAGTGCTTCTTGTTCAATTGTAGCAGTAATAGTACAATATTTATTTTGTAATTGTTGAAATACAGTTCTTGAGTTAAAATACAGAGTTAGTGTAATGTGAAAATAATACATGCAGAGTTTATTTAATATATATATAAAGTATATAGTTTGTAATAAGAGATATATAAAGGAAAAATGATAATTAGTAATAGATCTTTTATTTGAACAAAGTAATAAAAGATTTATCTTGTCATGTGAAATTGTATAAAGTTAAACTAGAGAAAGATATCACTGGTAAGAAAATAAGAGGAATCAATGTATAATAAAGTAAATATATATACTTTGCTTACAATTATTAAATTAGACAAGCCTTAATATAAGCAATCAATATAATAGAGTAAAGAAATTCTAAATGCCCTTGCTTCTTCAAAGTTCTTTACCTATTACCTATAAGTTACAAGCAAATAAATCAAATGAACAATCAAATCATTTAAGTAATTTAGAAAATTTAAATGAATATTCAAATAATAATAATTAAGTGATTCAGAACAATATTCAAATAAATCAAATAAACTAGATTAATATTCTAGTGAGACATACCAATACTTAAGTGAATTAGATAAATATATTAATTGGGAGATTAGTGAAGAGGAATATTTTCTAGATAGTGTAGGTTGGGAGAATAATAAGATGAAATACTTGTATCTATAACTATATAATAAAAATATTTGTGTATAACAATAATGTTTAGATTACTAATATAAATAATTCAATTAAATTGTATAATATTAAAATTGTTATTCTGATTTGTCAATAAATTATACAAGAAGTAATTAAGTAAAGATATCTTCAAGGCTTAAACAAAGTTGTAGAGGAGATAATTATGAGTCAAATGGTGGTTAGATCATCAAAATCGGCCCAGTGGTTTTTGAGATATCTTGGATTAAAGGCACGAACATAAGGATTAGCAAAGTCACTATTACACAAAGTATTGATTTGTTAATCTTTATGTTTAGATCTTTAATCCCACATATCTCAATAACTACTGGCTCGATTTTGATGATCTAACCACCCTACAACTTTACTTAAAGCTTGAAGATATCTTTACTTAATAACTTCTCACATAAACTTAAAGAAACTATAATACTTCGGGTTTAATATAATCCAAAATATACAAAAAGTAGTTTTTTGTAATTATCTTGACAACCAGCAGTCCAATCTGGATGAAATTTTTTTTAAATAAAAGCTCTCAGTGAGGCACATCCAATAAAAAAAGTTTATTTAATTTCAATTACTAGATTCTAAAATATTTAAGAACCAATAAATTTTTAATTTTAATAATCTATATTAGAACCTGTGGGTCAATAGCATAGTGGTTATACTCCCAGGTTGCAAATCAGATAGTTGCCAGTTTAATTCCTCCCAATGGCAGATTAATAAAAATTTGAAAACAGAAGTGAAACACTGTGGGGTATTCGGAGAATAGTTATTCTGAGAAGTTGTGGCTATGAAGCAAGGCGTGTCAGAACCCCGATTTGAAATAACCAAAGTCACGAGATGTAATGTGAGGCCAAGACTGATAAAGATACTACAAGAGCTCGTGGTGACACCAGATTGGCTGGTGAAAGTCCAGTACAATAATAAGGTGATATGATCTCTCCGGAGGACAGTGCAGGTGGTCGGTCCTAGGTACCTGAATAGGCAACTGGGTAGGGTCAGGCCTATTCCGAATGTACTCATAATGGTAGAAATACTTGGTTTGGGTCGCCTCCCTGTAAAGGGGTGGTTAGTAGGGATAGTTGGTTACAGCAAGACTTAGCCAAAGTATAAAAATAATAATAATAATAATAATAATAATAATAATCTATATTAGAGATAAAATTATTTAAATTAATTTGCTTTAGATTTAAATTTTTATTTTATTTTATATTAAATCTTTTCCATATATCGTATAGGTTTATAGCTTAATAATTATAAAAGTTTTATTTAAAAATTTTATAAGTTTATTACTGTGCATTATTGAACGAGTTTACAACTAGTAATAATATAAATTCAGAAAATTTGGAAGACTATAAAAACTATTTACATGATAATAATAATGATTTGATGAATTCAGACAATGATAATAATTTGACGATTCAGAAAAAGAAAATACTGCTGAAGAAATAGAACATAGTACCAAAGGATACAAACTATTTGAGAGCTAATCACAATTCTTTGAAGGGTTTAATAGAGAATATAAACTATATTTTCTGACTTTTACATCTACTATATAATTTCTATAACTGTCTATAAAGAACTTATCAAAATTCTTAAAAAATCTGGCTTTTAGCCTGAACATGTTATTGCAAATATAAGGTGTTTTCACAAAAGGAGAAATAGACTCCCATTGCTTAAGGTTTGGAGTTATACAGTTCCAATTTCTAGACAGCACACACCATCAAACTCAGATCCAACAAAACTTACATATTCAATAATACCATTAGATTATATTGAATATATTCTTAATAATTCAATAATTGCATTTTATTTATATTTTGGCCCTAGTATTGTATGTGATGAAAAATTGAATTATGGCATGGTGAACTCTGACAAGATTCACCTTTATTTGGAGAATCTAAACTTTGCATAAATAATAGTCAGTATTTTTTTAAAAAAAAATCTTGATGTATTATATTGCAAATATTATAATAATATCTAGTTTTATCTTATTAATTAATTATTATTATTATTATTATTATTATTATTTTTAACTACTGTAGTTATTTACAAGGCAGGCAACTTTTTACAGTATATCAAGAAGACTGGATCTGTTTGGACTAGTCTAGACTAGCTAAGTCTTAAAACTAAAGACCATAATAGATCATTTGCATGTTCAAAACCATGGACTTTATATTTGCAATAAAAAGTCTATATATAGTTAATCAAGTTGGATATTGCTATTGCAATAATATTTTTACTGTAATAAAGTTTAATTTCAATAATGATAATTTGTTAATTGTATAGTTAACTCTCTCTATTCTGAACCTCTCTAATCCAAACACTATAAAATTGTCTCTAATCTGAACCTAAAACTCTAATACATTTATAAAGTTTATTATAAAGTTTGGATTAGCATATAATACCTCTTTGTAGTGATCCAAATCGAAAATCAATTAATTAGTTAGTTGATCAAGTTGGCAACTAATCGATTGATAATTTTGTTAAACAACTAATCGATTGATGGTGATTAATCGATTAGTTATTTTTAATATAGAAATATTAATCATTATAATTAGAGATTTTAGTTAGAATTCTAAAAAATATTTAGATATATCAACTAATTGATTAGTTAATTAATCGATTAATTGACTAATCGATTAATTGATATTAATCGATTAATCGATTAGTTAATAATAATCGATTTTTATTCAACTTTTTAAAAATTTTTGGCCAACTAATAGATTGCATTTTTTGGTTCTATATGGATCACTACCTCTTTGAGAACCGAACTTTATAACTCATTTTGCATATAATAACAAATGGTCAATAGAGTTGACTGTGGTTCTTAAAACTTACATTAAAAGTTTTTTTTAGCTTTAATAAAAATTTAGTTTTTATAAATTTACAATAATGACATGCTAGGTCTTAAGAAATAATATATAGAATATCATTTACTGTTATAAAAATTCTTAAAATTAATATACATATTTGGTATTCTAATGCTAAGTTCTGTTTCAAAGCATTTTCTGGACTAACTGGAGATGATATAATGTTTAGTCATGGTAATACAAAAGTCACATTTTTGGTGCATTTATAGTTGCGTTTTTGATTAAAATCATTAGTTATCTTATATTGTCATATCAAAAATGTAAATTTGAAGATTTTTGTCTGTCCACATTAGTGTAGCAAAACCATGCATACCATATTTATGCGTTGTGGCATCCGAACACATAATGCTACCTAGTAATATAATACTGAATTGACACAAGTCATTCTAGAATCATAATTTAGATTTAGCTTATGTTATAGCATAATCAGTGTTATAATGTCGTTTATATAAAAAAAATCAAAAAAAATTTATATATAAAAATAAAAAATAAAGTTAAAAATTAAGCAGTAAATATATTTTAATATTTTTATTTGAGCATTATATGTTTGATCTTGTAAAATTAATATAGTCACAACCTTGTTATAATTATGTATTAAGTTTCTTTTAATTCTTCTTCATTTAGGTAATGTAATGTCCAGAGGAAGGATGCAATAATACAATACGTAACATATAGTAATCCAAATGTAAAAAAAACATAGCATTTTTTGAGTAGATTTTGAAAGCTCATATTTCAACTTTTTTTTTCAAAGTCAATATTTTTTTTTATAATTAGTTAGTAAATCGATTGTTATTTTATTTCACTAAATTTTGTAAATAACTATGCTTTTCCTAAAAATTTTCATATAAGCAATGCTTAAGTGGTACCTCACCTTATATTGACTATATATTAATATACACCACTTACATACATGTATTTTTACAATCATATTTACTTGTTTTCAATGAACACGGGGCACCGCAATAATGCTTGTCTGATTCTCATAAATATTCTTTATTTCCTTTAATATCTTGATGCCCAAAAAACTTTTCATAAAACTTTTGGCTATTTTTTTGTCATAATAAAGACAAGGCGCACCACAAGAATGCGAAGTTGGACATCTAGGTCTTTCTTGGGCAGCGAAATGACACCATCACTATGAGCGTCTTTAAATTCGCATTTACGATGGCATTCATGGTCTGTTAAACAATCATAAGCTGCATCATTTTTATCATCATGACAACTAGCTTTTATATCAGAATCCCGACACACAAAATCCCAACACACAAAATCCCGGCAACAAAATCCCGATAAACAAAATCCGACAAATTAAAATTCTAAAGACATTAAAATTAGAATTTTAATTTGTCGGGATTTTGTGTATTGGGATTTTGTTGCCGAGATTTTGTGTGTCGGGATTCTGTGTGTCGGGATTCTGATATACAACCCTTTTAGCCATAACAACTTACATTTTTTCGGGAAGATTGAAGATCTCACTTTAAAAAAATTTGCTGGCATCATAACTTTGAACTGTGTGGCACTGTTAAAACATTGTTCAGCTCGAAAATATATTATATTAATAGTATCGAAGTACAACTGACTAAATGAAAGTCTCCGAGTCCAACAAAATTTCTTATCAAGATTTTCTTATATCAGAGGCTTTTATTATAAAATTTCTATTAAGGTTTTTTTATCTCAAGAGTTATATTCATAAGTCTTATTTTAATAGATTCATATTCTCGCAATTTTTTTTTATATTAGGCTACACAAAGTTAATATCTCATTTTGTGGGACGGATTTTTTTTAAAAAAAAATCTTTTTTACGGTAAATTAATAGATTTATGCCCATTTAAGGCTACGCAAGTTAATTTTTCATTTTGAATAACATGGGATCAGAAAATTTAGAAATTTTATTTCATTTTTTTTTTAACAGACCTATCGGGTTATTCCGGAAATTAAGTTCATTACCGGGTGATACCGGATAAATTTACGGGGAAAATTAAATAGCAAAAATGGAATAATTAGGGCAATTGGAATTTTTTTTTTTGAAAAATTGGGTCGACGGAACGAGAAATTAACTTTGCGTGGCCTTATGATAAATCTGATTATATTTTACTCAAAATTGGGTTGGTATATTATGTCAAACACTGTGAATGAATTATTTGAAAAGATTATTAATGAAGAAAGTCAAATTATACATAAGTATGACTTTAATTTAGCAATTTTAAAAAAATTAGTAAAAACCCGTGTGGAACTGTACGCGCCGCAAAATGAAAAAATTTTACTATTGTTCTTAAAAGTTTAAATATTGACAGCGATAAAATTATTAGCAATGGAATTATTGCGGAGTTCACTTAATTCATAGTTATTGACAAACATAAACATCCAAATATCATCAAGGCTTATGGGAATTAAAAAGTTGCTACCTACTTTTTAAACAATTATCTTTTCATAAATCAATATTAAATAATTTCTATTTAAAAAGTTCCCTTTAATAATGAGTATAACTTAATATTACAATTTGCTTTGGATGTAAATTTACGCGATTTTTTGAAATTAAAATGGTCAAATAAATTAAGATTTGCACAAGAATTAGCTCAAGGGCTATCATTTTTACATAATGACATAAATATTGGTAGTGGTGATTTTTATAAAGAGCAAGCTGTGATAGTCGCAAATTTCAATAAACTAAGCAATTCTGATCAAGCAACAACAATACTGTCCTTGATGAAGGACCTCCCAGATGATTTTTTCATAAATGGCAAACTGCAGATTTAATGATCAAAGTAATTTAGATCAAGGCAGAAATGATGCCATCCCTAAACAAGACGACCTCAGAAGGAAAAAAGTGGTCAGAATGGAGAAAATTTATGTGAACAAAATATAGTTTTTAATGCTATGAAAAAAGAAGAGAAAACTTCGGTTGATTTGTGAAAAAAATACTAATATAGGTTTTAATGCTATGAAAAAGAAGAGAAAACTTCGATTGATTTGGGGAAAAAATACTAATATAGTTGAAACCGACATAGTTACAAAAGAGTTACATTGTATTACTGATGGCGATGTTTACAATGATATCCAATTTTCCGTCCTTAAACTTGCCATTAAAGGTAGTAATAAGACAAATTCGCGGAATGTTACTGATTTCACAGAAGTTACAAAGTTTATTTCCGTTCATCAAAATATTTCTTCAGTAACATCCGCTAGCACATACGGCGAAGTCGAACGATTGCTCTCATTACTTGAAAACTAGAAAGATACCATTGACCACATATTTAACTCACAACAAATACAAGCATATGCGGTAGGAATTGATTTTCAGCAAGATTGTTTAATACCATGTATTATTTTCTGGGTTGCTGAACATTTGAATGGGACGGTAATGGAACAACTTTCAGCTTTATTTCAGAATGAGTTCGAAATTATAGACGAAGTTGTGAAACCAATGGAAACAGATGTGAATGCTCAACGTAGTGCTAACACTACATATAAATTTGAAATAATGATTTAACCAATTCATCTCCTTCAGAATCAAGAAAATATGAAATTTGTAGAGAAACAATGATGAAAATAATGATAAAGAAAACAGTGGCGGTGATGATAAAGAAAGTGATAGAAATGAGATGATGATGAAAATAGTGGCAGAGATTATGATGATAATGACGATAAAGAAAATTGTGGTGGAAATGATGATGGAGATGGTGAGTATGATGACATAGACAGTTACGCTAAAGGAATCGTTATAACATCTACAGCGTCGGCTGTTAACAAAAATAACCACACAATTTTCCAGAACTTTAGTATAACCACACGTATCTGGGCAAAAGTCACTCCAGGTACTAATAAAATTTTAGAATTTTGTGTTGACGTATAAGATTGTAAAATGGGAACTATGCTTAGCAATCACTGGAAAGAACTTCACGAACTGGGATCTGCTTACTTTCTCGACTCCGTTAAGGTTAGGGTTTCTCTAATTCCGCACGAAAACGTTAGTGGTACATCCTGCATGATTGTGCCAAATGTTGCTTTTACACAGCCACAAACAATTCATGAAACAAATTCAGGAGTTGAAGGGCAAGTAAGCGGAGTTTTGAGAACAATACCTACAATTGGAATTCAACGACTATTGCGCAAAGAACGCCACTGGTATAAAATTAAATACTCACGAGTGGGAGATGGTACGCGACGGTACGCGACGGTTGCAATGCTACTGGGGTGTGTTGGAAATATAACTTAATTGCTAATAACCTCGATGAGGACTGCACACACAGAAGAGATTTTGCACCGGGCATCCACTTTGGTTAGTGGTATATTTTAAATAGTATGTGCGGATTTAAAATAACTATTACACAAGTATTGCATCATAAGTTCAAACCTCATGGATTTCATAAAATATATCCAAATTCAAGTTCAAGGTTGATTAAACTATGCCCTAAAATGGCTCACACGCTTGAAATATCCTTCAAAAATATTAATGATTTTAACAAAGATTTCGCAAAACTCGATGAAATATAATTTGAACAAAAAGATCTTACTGTTACCTTGGGAGGTGATAACAATCTTTTCCCTCCAACAGATCTTCGAGGAAATTTTATGGAAAATTGTGGATCTTTACAGAAAGAATAAGAATAGGCTCATTCTTCGGACAGAATAAGACATCGAATCAAATATACTGTCTATTATCTGGATATTTTCATTTAACATTAATGTAATCAATTATTATACGATTGGTCGACTTCTGTATGAATCATTACTTTTCAAAAAAATAAAAATAAATTTGGCGGAATTATAGTTTCATAGTATCAATTGTCATAGGATTTTTAGTCTGTTTTTACAAGGTTATGATGATTTATAATTTTGTTAACAAAAAGTAGACGCCATATCCAGTCTGGTGCTACAGCTATTGGCCGAAAAGGTTCAGATCGAGACTTGGAACTTGGGATAATTTTATTCTGTTCAGGACTTTGATCTGAAAGGATATTAGAAACTTGTAGTTTGGACGGTATTCATATCTGCACTTAGTACTTGAAAAATAGGATTAATGATATCCAATTAAGCTATGGGTCATTGTTAGCTATTAGAAATTAAACATATATTATTGCTGCTTTACCAGGAACGGAGTGAAACGAAGTGTATGGCCTATTCGAGAGAGAAATGGTGTACGGGTGCAAAATCTTAAACATGATTGGACAGCGTGATCATAGCCATCACAACGTTTCAAGTTTTCACATGCAGTGTATCCTAAATTGTGACGAACATGATTTTAAACAGGTATTGAAGATTATCATCATTTTCTGCAAGGTCTTTATGATTGAAATTTTGAACGAAGTTAAGGAACGATTATTTTTCTGTAATGGTCTGATGGAAATTTAAAGGTTAAATTGAGAACCAAACAGCATAGAAAAATTTTGTCACTGATTGGACTAATCTGAATTATTTAGAAACGAACTTAAAAATTTCTATTGAAGACTATTATATATATGTGCTTTTCTATAACTTTGCTTATCGAACAAAAGTCGAAAATTGTAACGTTTTTGATTGGATCAGATCTAAATGTGATCTGATTTAACATCCAAATGATAAGATTAATACGACATTTGTTTGATTTGTTACTGTATTTACCCGAAATAATGCACATGTGCGTTATTTCGAAAATTGCATTTCCTTAAAATAGCGTATTGGTTTCAAAATAACGCCCATGTGCGTCCCCGAAATAATGCACACCCCAAATGGCAATTAATAATCTGCTAAAATAACGAATTGTGATAACAAGCAGAATCAAGAATTTTTTAGTCAAAAAATCTGACTTAGATCAGAAAAGCTGTATATAAAATTAAGAAATACTGGTTTTTTATGCATCACACATATATAACGCATCAATTTTGTAGAAATTAGACCTTTACCCCAAAATAATGCCCATGCGCGTACTTGAAATAACGTGCAGGTGCGCGTTATTTCAGGTAAATACGGCATATAGATAACTAACAAATTTGTAAAACAAAAATCACGTGAACTATATAAATTAGGGGCAAAAGTTACGTTTTTGGTAGATCTGCGGTTACTTTTTTGGTAGGTCTAATTTACCTCTAAATTGAGGTGGCGTTCTTGATGCATCATATTTCTATAAAATTTCAAGAATTCAAGCTAAGATATCTCAATGACCACCTAATTAAAATCAAATAATTTTTTTATTT
>CAJVPY010000739.1:0-23764 GCA_910591965.1 Dentiscutata erythropus
TGAAAATTCCGAAAATGAAATTAAAAAGCAGTTTTTTAGAAAGTGATAAGATTAACAAAAATCATACAATAATTAAAGAAGAGCTAAAAAATATATACACTAGCAAACCATTTAACACTTTGGAAATCAGTGAAAGATTATCAAAACTAAATCTTAGTAAATCTGTTGTTATGGAAATTCCAAGTGATATTTAACGATTATTTGTTTTTTTTTTTTTTTTTTTTTGTTAAATATTTTTTTATGTATAGAATAAATTATGGGAAGATTAAAGAACACTAAACCCAGTGATCATCACAGTATCACATGATAATCACTCGGCCTAGGTTAGGGTTAGTTTAGGGTTAGGGTAGGGGTTAGTTTAGGCCAGTTTGTTTAGTTCTGGTAAACAAATGACATCATGATATGTTTATCATGTGATCATCGATCACTGGGTTCAGTGATCTTTAAGTGTCCCTAAATTATATCATTTAAATAAAAAAATATAGTTGTAAAATATCTAAAATTTGTTATTTAATACAAAAATTAACTTATCAATATGACAAAATTACTAATATTTTGCACCAGTTCTATGATTTAGTAATGATTTATCATTGAACTAGTCTTATATGTCAAACTACTAATTCGAAACTTAAATGGTTTAGTTTGACTGGGTTGACATTCCTAAAAGAACCTCACTCCGGATCAATAAAAGAAATTTTACTATTGAAAATTATACAATAATGCAATGTTTGAGTACACTAATTTAGTACAACAAAAACAATCAATAAAGTTTTTATTTAATTAACCAACCTGAAGATTGATAATTGCCCTCAATTAAGGGTAGGGTGTACGTAGATCAATTTTCATATGATCTACGTGGTATATCGAATTTTTACATAGTAAACAAAAAAGTGCTTCTAATGAAACTTTTTAATACCTTAACCAATTTGTATTAAAATTTATACAATATATAGTTTAAAATAGGTTGTTTATAATAATAAAGTTGTACAATGCATATTCTTTTTAAAAAAATTAACTTTACATATAGCTAAAATTTTTCTAGACGCTATATGTTTTTCCTAGTTATACAAAGAATTGCTAATTATGATTGGTCAAATCATGTGTCATTTACATGTAAATTATAATACCATATTGATCTACAATCTATTTTATATAAATTTAGAAATAGTTACACCCTATCCTTAAAGAATATTAATTGTTCTAATAATTAATTAACTAACTTAGATTTAAGCAACTATACAGTAAATAAAACATATAAAATTTTATATTAAAAAAAAATAACAATGAATCAAAATGCTGAAGAATTTTATCAACTTGGACAAAAAATATATAGATATTGAAAAAGCTGCTGATTTGGGTTATATATAAACTAATTGCAAAATTAGAATTTGTGTCTGGTTTGTTAATCACCATACATGTTTGTATAATATCTACGTATATGCTCCTATTAATAAAATTCAGAAGTTTTTTAAAACTTCTAGCAATGATTTCTCAATAATTACTTGAATTAATTCAGTAAAATTTTTTATTTTATTTTTATAATGTCTTAGAATCAAAATAAAAAAAAGTTTATTAAATTTTGTTTAGTAGGTTTCAGTAAATCATCACAAAAAAGTAAAACAAAAAACAAAAAATCTTTGAAAAAAACTAAAATCAGTGAAATTTTTCTTTTTTTAAACTTTAAATGATGATTTCTCAATACTAATATTTAAATTTAATAAGTTTATTTTTTATTTTTATTTAGTAGAATCATAGAATCAAAATAAAAAACTTAACGAATTTTTTTTTTAACAATTCAGCAGTCACGCCTTTACTTTATTAGGCTTTGTAATAATCAATCTAGACTATTAAAATTTTAGAGAGACTTATCGGTGAGTGATAAACTCTAAACATGTCAGCAGATAGCATATAAGAACTATCTCTAAACGACATGTGCCACGTCTGAGGGCCACACAACTATACCTAAATTACAAGTAAAAACTAACCCGGTTGCTTACTGAGTACCTATGTTTGACCTGCTATAGTAGGATTCTCCTTCTTCCTGACCCCTCCTGCAATTAGATATGACCCGGCTTTCAACAGATAGTACCTACCGCCCGTCATGACCACTTCTCCCTTCTTTCAAACTTCTTTCACCTAAGCCTGACAACAAAATTAAAACCCTTATTCATACATAAAAGTAAAAAAAATAATGCTATATTTATAAGAGACATAAACATTTTAGGAAAAAAACACCTCATAGTGGAAAAAAAAAACTTTTCAACAAATTCTAAAATAGTCTAATATAAATGAACCAAGATGAAAAAAGCGAAAAAAAAAGATAGCCATGACACACTATTATAGTCTGTACTAGATATAAGGATAAAAATTATATAATAATTGCAACTAATTAATATATCTTGATTGTAAGACGCCATTTTATCATAGAGGACTCGTTCCAAGCACTGACGAAACTTGGATATCTCCTAAATGGGGGTATCAATCTCTTTCCTATACCATAGCACCGTATTGATAAACAAAACAAATACGTGGTTGCATTCTACTGAGTATATCTGAATTAGAAAGGTGTAAACAATGCTGATCTTTTGGAGGGGTGAGCACTTTTTTTCGAAAATTTTGGAGAGAATGACAAAAGCAGGAGGGAGGTAAAAAAAACAAGAGAAAACACCACAGAAATATCTACACAAGCCTGCACAGTACAAAGTTTTTTTGGTGAGTAATAAACTCTAAGCTTGTTAGCAAGTAGTGTATGAGAACTACCTCTAAACAACAAGTACCGTGCCTATAATAGGTTCCTTTTCCTATGTCTCACGTTAAGGCTCTTTTCAAACCAAGCCATGTTGTATGTTATTCCAAGGAAAGTCTCTAAATTTTCAAAGAGCGTTATTAGAAAAACTTATTTGTTATTCTCCTTCTATTTTATTCTTTTACATTACGAGTTACTTCATCGACAAAAAGGCTCCAACTTCTCATAAGCACCTTCTTTCCAGAATTTTGGAAGCAAGGGTGCCAACTCTTGCCAGTTATCTTGTTTCCTAACACTTCTGGTTTGCATGCCAAATATGTAAAGGAGTCTCCGGAGTAAAAGGCTGACCTTTATAAAAACCACCCTATAAGCTATCTTCTCCTCTTCAACAAATTTTTGTTTTTCGTTTGGTGGGAAATTTTGGTCCAGATGATCATCGGAAAGAGTTTTTGAATAAATGGATATTTGAAAAAAACTTATCGAATTTGAATAGCTAGTTGTTATTAAAAGCTAAAAAAAAAAAAGTTGATTGCAGTTTTTTAAAATAAAGATTACTTGGCACTTACCTAGTCAAATTCAATTAATTTTTTTATTTTAATACTATGAGCATATATAATTAAAAAAAAATTTTGATCGAATTTGACTAGGTAAGTGCCAAGTAATCTTCATTCAAAGTTTTGGTGCCTATAAATAAAAAACTATAGTCAACTTTTTTTTTAGCTTTTAATAATAACTAGCTATTCAAATTTGATAAGTTTTTTATTTTGATTTTACAATCCTACTGAATAAAAATAAAAATAAACTCATTAAATTTGGATAGTTTAGTATCAAAAATCACTATTTAAAGTTCAAAGAAAGAAAAATTTTACTGATTTTAGTTTTTTTTTTAAAGATTTTTTGTTTTTTTTTACCTTTTTGCAATGATTTACCAAAACCTAACAAAATTTAATAAACTTTTTTTTATTTTAAATAAAAAAATTTTACTGAATTAATTCAAGTAGTTATTGAGGAATCATCGCTAGAAGTTTTAAAAAACTTCTGAATTTTATTAATAGGAGCACATATGTAGATATTACACAAACATGCATGGTGATCAACAAACCGGGCACAAATTCTAATTTTAGGGATGGCTAAAGCAGAGTAGATTCTTATAATATATATTTTATTGAATTAACTTTAGGGCTATAGTCATTTTAAATTAAGGTTAGAGCAGGATTTAAATAGTTATATATAAGCAAAATTGCTTTTCTAGCATTTAAACTTAACTTACCCAAGACTATTTTTTATA
The DNA here is from genome assembly GCA_910591965.1 of Dentiscutata erythropus. Classification (NCBI taxonomy): domain Eukaryota; kingdom Fungi; phylum Glomeromycota; class Glomeromycetes; order Diversisporales; family Gigasporaceae; genus Dentiscutata; species Dentiscutata erythropus. The sequence continues at coordinate 4,035 of CAJVPY010000739.1, forward strand.
TTTTCAAGTTTTTTAGTTTTTTTTCTTGTTTTGCTTTGTAAGCGATCATCAAAATTCTATAATTTGATTGGCCAAATATCATATGATTCTGCTCTGCTTTAGATGATTTCTAATTTTGCAAGCTAATTGCGTTATTGTGACTGTGTCACTAATCAATTATGTAATCATCCTCTACCCATAAATTTCCTTATATCAAGAAAATTCCAGGCTAAAAATCACTGTAGATCCTTTCTGATCTAATTTCAAAGCCAAAATATTAATTTCTTTAAACTTCTAGTGATAATTTCTTAATAGTAAACCATTTTATTTTGATTTCATATATTTGTAAAATTAAAATAAAAAAAGGTTTATTGAATTTGGTTTAGTGGGTATTGAGAAACCTTTGCTAGAAGTTTTAAAAAAGCTTGAAATATCTTAGAAAAAAATCTAAAATCGGCAAATTTTTTCTTTTTGAAATTTTAAATGATAATTTCTCAAAACTTATCTATCAAAATTCAATGAAAATTTTTTTATTTTGATTCTGCAAGTATGAAGGATTAAAAAAAAAACTTTTTTTACTGAATTTGAATAGATAGATATTAAGAAATATTAATTAAAAGCTAAAAAAAAGTTTGGCTGAAGCTTTTTTATTTTGAATATCTATTTGAACAAAGATAACTCAGCACTTATCTGATCAAATTTGATTAACTTTTTTTTATTTTAATTCTATTTGGTTATAGAATTATAATAAAAAAATTTGATTAAATAAGATCAGGTAAGTGCTGAGTAATCTTTGTTCAAATTTTAGATATCTGTAAAAAAAGCTATAACCAAATTTTTAACTTTTAATCGATATTTCTCAACATCTGTCTATTTAATTTTTTATTTTAATCTTGTAAACTTGCAGAATCAAAATAAAAAAATTCATTGAAATTGGATAAATGGTTGTTGAGCAATTATCAATTTAAGTTTAAATAAATAATTTTATTGCAACTTTTTTTTTTTAAATTTTTTACAAATCTTTAAATGATGTTTTCTCAACACCTATATATTCAAATTTAATAAATTTTTTTTTATTTTGATTTTGCAAGTATATAGGATTAAAATAAAGAAATTTTGCTGAAATTGAATAGACAGTTGTTGAGAAATATCGATTAAAAGCTGGAAAAAATTTTGGCTATAACTTTTTTTTACAGATATTTAAAATTTGAATAAAGATTACTCAACACTTACTCGATTATATTCGATTAAATTTTTTTTATTTTAATTCTATAATCTAATAGAATTAAGATAAAAAAGTTTTGATCAAATTTGATTAGGTAACTACCAAGTTATCTTCATTTAAATTTTAGATATCTATAGAAAAAAACTGTGGCTAAATTTTTTTTTTAGATTTTATTCAATATTTCTCAACATCTATTTATTGAAATTTGATCAAATTTTTTTATTTTAATCCTATGTACTTGCAGAATCAAAATAAAAAAATGCTTATTAAATTTGGATATATGGGTGTTAAGAAATCATCATTTAAAATTTCAAAAAGTAAAAATTTATCGATTTTAGATTTTCTTTCTCAAGATATTTCTAGCTTTTTTCAAAACTTCTGGTGAAGATTTCTCAATAACCACTAAAGCAAATATAATGATTTTTTTTTATTTTAATTTTTTAAATATATATAATTAAAATAAAAAAATGTTGTACTAAATTTGATTAGATGGTTATTGAGAAATCTTCGCTAGAAGTTTAAAGAAATTCAAAATTTCGAAAGGACTTTCAATTTAATTGATTCTAATTGGTTAATATTTGGGCTCCAGAAAGAATCGATAGTGATCTTTAGCACAGGATTTTCTTGACATAAGGGAACCCATTTTCCACAATGGTTGCCTAATACAAATCAAGAGAAATCTATCACTAGAGAAATTTATTAATATTTATTTCATTAAAAAAATGTTAATTCTTATCTTACTACATAAAACTAAAATTATTTATTCATCAAGATTTTTAACTTCAAACTATATGACAGTGGCAAAAATAATGTAAAAATATTTTAAAAGTATATATTTATTGGGCAAAATTTTGAATTTGGCAAATGAGTACATGCCACAAAGCAGCATGTGTAGCCAATCATTTGCCAAATTAATGTATTCAACAATTTATTCAATAATGGTGTTATCCGACAAATTATGATCATGATTGGTAGAAAGTCACTTGCTGAGTTTTCAATTTGAATATTAGAATAAACAGAAAGAAAGTTTTTCATGATCATATGAGTTTGTCAGATGTTACTATGCAAACTTTGTTTTTTTTTGTATGTTATTACATAAGCATAACAATCTCAAATTAAAACTCGGTCAATAATGATAATGACTTGTAAATCATAATGATCATAATTGTACAATTGGATTATGTGATGACAAATATCATAAAATTATTGAATGGAAGTAACATTACAGATTCAATTAATATCTATGTCCCAATAATAATTTTTAATGATTTCGATAATGAATTTTGAAGAAATTTAATATGAAAATTATAATATTTTTGCATAATAAGGAATTTACAACGTCTATTAACAGATTTGCTTTCAAATGTATTATGAAATAAGATAGATGTTCTTGCAATTCAATCATTTTAAAAAATTTACATTGTAGAGCAATTTGACGAATAAAAATTTCAATCTCTCTTTTTTTTTATATAAAATATAATTTGATCTTGAGCAGTTATATATAATATATAAAATATAATTCAAACTATATATTATTATATAAATAAATGCTATAAAAATATACATACAGTATAATTAAAACTGCAAAGTTATACTTTCGATATATTCACTATATATAATGAATTAGCTATATAGTTAAAAAATTAAAATATAAAAATACAACCATGTAAAACTTTAATATTTTCTATATAATTTATAAAATTTATTTATAATTTTCTTTTTTTTTAATTTATTTTTCTTAATTTTTAATTTTATTTGTTAATAAACTTGTAACTATTTAATAAATTATAAATTATAATGCATTCTAACAGAGTCAAGAAAACCCTATTATAGATCTCGCTACAAAAAAATTTAACTACAAATCAGGCTTTTTCTATAATTAAGCAAATCAGTTTTATGATTACTTCCAAGAAATTAATAGTAATACAAATCATTTTAGTCAATAACCTTATATGTCATATGTGAATTTCTGGAACCTTTCAGATTTTTTCGGAGCTTTATTTCAATTTTTGATCTAATCTTGCTCATATTTTACATTCATTGATTTTCTATCTGGAATATTTTGAACCTGTCGAATCCAAGTAGCGGTAATTTATTATATTCTATATATATATGTGAATCTACTCCCGGTTGGTGATATTTTTTTCCTGCGAATTCTATAAAGTCAAGAATTTCATAAGACTTTATAATAATTCGAATCTATAAATCGGTTACATTTCCAAATAGTAGCGGGGACCTATAATACATAGTGTTTTCTCGAGTTGCATAATCTTGTATTACGTAATTGATGAAATTTTTTTGGTGGCGATTTTACCCTGGTCACTTCTGATTAGTTTTACTAATTATTCACATATCGGAGTTAGAGATGCAGTAGAATTGTCCCAATGAATTTTTTGAGATATAACCAATCACAGTTATGGTTGCCACAATCCCATTTTGCCGCACTAATAATAATTTATGTAACTTTAATCAGTGACATAATCTTAATTAATACTATAAACTTTTTGAACCTTAAATTATATAAATAGTTACTGTTATATTTATATCATAATAATATAAATACAATATTTATTCATTCTAAAAAAATTTTATGTCTTTCAACAATGAACGCACTCAAAGACATTACAAATCAAAATAATGCTATTTATACAAGTGATATTAATCAAGAGACACATTCTTTATTGCTCGAATATATGAACAGCTCTTCACGAATCAAGCTTCCAGTTCTCAACAATTATCGAGTGATGTATCGATTCAAAGTACTAATAAAATTGATAATTAATCAGTTTCTAATTTTTCTACATAGTGGATCTAAGCCAGATTTGATTTCTGAATCCAACAATATACAGCTTGATGAAATAAATGGTGATAATTTATTAATTGAAGAAATTATTGATCTCTCTAACCCGGCCTTTATTGAAAATAACAATTCTTTTATTGAAGAACAAGAAAAGGTCTCAAATAACAGGACTCAACAATTGGCTTCAGAAAATCATAATTATAATTCGGCAAGCTTAGTAGCACAAATGTTTAATGAATATAAAGAATAATTAAATAGATTACATAGTAGTCTTTACATATGTATATAAAAATGATAGTAAAAATAAAACAACTAATAAAGTATTGCATATCATGAGTTACAATATATAAAAATTGAGTTACGATACATAAAACAGTTATGACTAGTGTTCCGATCCTATCTTTGACAGGCCATTCGGATTCTATTAAATCCAAATTGAATCCGTATCAGATTAGTAATAAAGCTAGCTTTGAGAACAACCTTATGTCCGTTATTTAAGTTCTTTGACAAATCCGAGTAGAAATCTCTGATCTGGATATTTAAATTTATCTAAATTTAAAGACCAATTCAGATGATCAGATTAAGGATCAGAACACTAGTTATGACATAATCACTATAATAAAGTACATATGCATATTTGGACATGCTATAAAACGTTATGACAAGTTATAACTTAATTACGATACGGCTCATTCCAATACCTTGAGATTCTACTGCACCTCTATTCGGAGTGGTGAAAATTAGTAAACCAATCCGTATATGTAATACAAATTACACAGCACAAGATCAACCGCATATATTGTGTACGTACGGATGATAGTCACAGAACGTACGGATGATAGTCACAGATATTTTACATATTTTTGAACAGTTCGAATGGATTAACAATTTGAACAATTTGAATAGATTGAATTAAATATTCAAGAAAATTTACTATTGAAAATTAAGCGTATTTTAACCTCTTACGTAAAGTTTAAATGTTTAATAATTATTTCAACATCAACGTTTGAGTACACTAAATTAGTACAAAAAACAATCAATTCAATTAACCAGCTTGAAGATTATAGTTGCTCTCAATTAAAGAATGTTAATTGTTCTAAAAATCAATTAACCAACTTAGATTTAAGCAACTAAAATAAAAATCTTATTCTTTTTTACTTATATAAAAAAATAACAATGAATCAAAATGCTGAAGAACTTTATCAACTTGGGCAAAAATATATTGATAGTCTTTATATTTAAATAGATAGAAAAAAAGCCTTTGAGTATTTTAGAAAGGTAGCTGATTTGGGTCATTTATGTGCCTTAGATAAATGTTATCAATATGGAATTGGAGTTGAAAAAGATGAACAAATGACATTTGAATACTATCCAAAAGCTGCTAATATGAGTGATACTGCAGGAATATTTAATATTGGGAGATGTTATGAAAAAGGAATTGGAGTCAAAATAGATAAACAAAAAGTATTCAAATATTATCAAAAAAGTGCTAATATGGGTTATTTTCGTGGAATATAGGTTGTTGAAAAATGTTATTGAAGTGGAATTGGAATTGTAAAGGATGAACAAAAAGCATTTGAATATTTTCAAAAAGCTGCAAACATGGGTGATGCTGAAGGAATAAATACGGTTGGATATAGTTATGCCATTGGAATTGAAGTTAAAAAGAATAAAAAAAAAGCATTCGAATATCTTAAAAAATCAGCAGAAATGGAACATATTATTGCAACAAAAAATGTTGGATATTGTTATAAAAATAGAAATGGAATTAAAAAAGATTCACATAAGGCGTTCGAATACTATAAAAAATCAGCAGAGATGGGATTTCCTGATAGAATATATCTCGTTGGTGAATATTACTGAAAAGGAGATGTTGTTGAAAAGGATATAGATATTGCTTTCGAATGATATTTAAAATCTGCTATCACTGAACAAGCTAAAACTGGTGGGAAATATGAATTTTTTCATTGGATGGCATATGATAAGTTTGAAATTATCTCAGAAATAGGCTCAGGAGTATTTTCTACAGTTTTTAGAACCAAATATTTAAATAAATTAGGGTCATATGAAAAAGTAGCAATTAAGATCATAAAAGATTCTAACAATAATAAAGAACCATTCTTAAAAGAGATAATTTTTATTATTATGCAGCCATGTTATTGATGACTGCACAAAAATTCTCTTATTTTTGCATTTTATGTTATCACTATTTTATCATCTTTTTTTTGTAGCTTAAATTTTAACGTATGGACGAAAATTTCCAATTTTAATAATTTTTATTATGCATTAAAGTTTTTTAAACCAATTATATGCAAGATTTGAAGTGATAACTAATATTAAAAGTGAATCATCATAAAATTTTTTATGAGATACTTATCAGTTGCTTATCAGTTTTTTATATAGTTTACTTTATAGGTCCTTAGATAATTTACGAGCTCTTATCAGTTTTTATACAGTTACTCTATAGTAATTTAGACCATTACATTTAATTTTAATAATCACAATGCTTCGACTGGAAATTTTCGCCCATATGACAATGGAAAAGTTTAAATTGATGACATAAATATACGAATATGAGAATATAGTATAGTCGTCAATAACTATATAATCTTTATTTTATTTAAATAATTTAAATATAATAATTTATTATTATTTTTTTTTTAGTTAAAAGCTTGTCATAGCTTAGAACAATACCTAGGAATATCAAGAGATGAAAAAACGGGCGATTATATTTTAGTAACGAGTTATGCAAAATATAGTTCATTAAGCAAAAATCTTTCCGATATCTTTAAGTTTGAATAGAAAATTAAATTAAAGATACTTCATAATATTATATCTAATCTTGATCGTATTCATGATAAAAGATATTTACATTGAGATTTATATCCGGGAAATATATTGTTAAAAGAATATTACGAAGCATATATTACTGATCTAGGTTTATCAAAACCACTTGATGAGAAAGAACATGAAGATCATATTCATGGTGTCTTGCCTTACATTGCTCCTAAACTTTTTCAAAGAGAACTATACACTCAAGCAGCTGATATTTATTCATTTGAAATCATCATGGTAGAAATAACAACTGGGCAAAGACCTTTTAATGGATATAAATTTGATGTCGAACTTGTAATTAAGATATATAATGGATTACGACCAAAGTTTGCACTTCGAACTCCTAATTGTTATATTGAATTGGCAAAACAATGCATGGATTCAGATTCGAGCAAACGACCCACTTCTAAAGAATTAATTATTAAATTTAAAAAATGGTTAAAAATTTTAAATGATAATTATAACGAATATTATGACGATGAAAATTTTGATATTTTTTTTGATGAAAATAATGGTATTTTTATTGATAAAGGTGAAGGTGAAAGTAAAGGTGAAAACAAAATTGAAAAGCAATTTTTAGAAAGTGATGAGATCAAGAAAAATTAAACAATATTTACACTAGCAAACCATTTAACACATGAGAAATTAGCAAAAGATTATCAAATCTAAATGGTAGTAAATCTGTTGGTATGGAAATTCCAAATGATATTTAACAAATATTTGTTTTTTTTTATTCTTTTGTTAAATATTTTTTTATGTATAGAATAAATCATATCATTTAAATTATCTTTTCGTAAAAAATATACAAATTTGTTATTTAATACAAAAATTAATTTATCGATATAACAAAATTACTGATATTTTGCACCAGTTCATCGAACTAGTTATAACTATTAATTTGGAACTTAAATGGTTTTAGTTTGACCGACATTTTTAATAGGCACTAAAAGCTGGATCAATAAAAGAAAATTTTACTATTTAATGCAATGTTTGAGTGCACTAAATTAGTAAAACAAAAACAATCAATAAAGTTTTTATTCAATTAATTGTTCTAATAATTAATTAACCAACTTAGATTTAAACAACTATAAATGAAACGTATAAAAATTTTATATTAAAAAAAATAAAATGCTGAAGAATCTTATCAACTTGGACAAAAATATAGATATTGGAAAAGCTGCTGATTAGGGTCATACGTAAGCTGATTACGTTATTGTGACTGCACCACCAATCAATTACGTGATTTTCCACAATGATTGTCTGATACAAATCAAGAGAAATTTATTAATATTGATTCCATTAAGAAAACATTAATTCTTATCTCACTATATAAAACTAAAATCATTTATTCATCAAGATTTTTAACTTCAAACTATATAACAGTGGCAAAAATAACGTAAAAATATTTTCATAAGTATATATTATTAGGCAATAATTAATTGACGTTAGTAGCTCACCCACAAAAAATTTTCTGGTCATGTGACTTTTTATGGCACTAGCCAATTATTTTTCGAGATCAGGTATAATGTGAAAATCAAAACAAAAAACAATCAAATAAAACAAAAAAATTAAAGTAATAAATTGAGAGTTAAGATTTGGGTTAGACACTTTGTTAAAGTGTTGCTATTATCAAAAATTTGCAAGAAATTTTTTTTGTTAATGTGATTTTTTATAAAAAAATATAAAAAGCGTAATTTTTACATTACACCTGATCCTGAAATTCAATTGGTTTGCACCATGATAAAGTCATATGACCAGAAAATTTTTTGTGGTATAATTATACACGAAATCTACAGACATTGCTTAGGGACAGTGCAGTCATGTGATTATAACATCATATGATATACAAAATTGTAATACATATAAATATTAGACTGCAATTTGATCTTCTCTCTCTTTTACAAATTATCATTATTACAAGTACCCAAATATATAACGCTTAATTTTTATATATCGTTAAAATGTATTATAGCCAGAAAGACTTCATTTAAGTACTTTGTTTTTTAACATTATTCTTGATCTATATAAAACATATACAGGCTTTTTGAAAAATAATATTCAATTATTACAACGTAAAACTATAATTATACATATAGAAATTTTTTTTAAGTACAATAACAGAAGTATTCTTAAATTTGCTTAATTGTTTTAAATAGCCACTATCATATTATTATTCTTATTTAAACTTTAATTACTTATTAAAAGAAACTTATCAATGCAATATTGAATCAACTGCATCTATCGTGATGCTGCTGAAGTAGTGAATTGTAACCATCGATTAACAATTGGAGGTATAGGAGCACCAGGTTTTAAAACAATTGCTACATAATGATTATTATTAACAAAACCAATTGCAAGAGCTCTATTTTGGTTTAATGGTTGGTGATATGAAAGAAATGTAAGATTTACTTGTGAAAAAAATTATAATGGTCTTTGGTAAGTGTTTGCTATAACATCTCCTATTTGTGGCATTCTCATCTAGTATTTAAATGTACAAGAGCCATCTAACCAAGAAATCTCTTTTTTAATTATTTCATAGTCGTCATTAGCTAAAAATAATGACTGGTAAAATTGTTCCCTTTCATTTAATTCATTTTTCAATTCTTTTCTTACCTCTAACCATTCATTTTCATTTCTTTCTAAACTTACTGCCAGTGCTCTATATCCGTAATTACCATCTTTATCTACATCGATCACCTCTTTTATAAATTTGTGCATATAAACAGGTATTTGGTCGTGATATAAAAATTGTTGTATTTGTGAATATTTTATAAGTTTTGACATTGACACCTTTGTATTTTTTTCTTTTGTTGCTGCAATTTTATCTTGACATTCACTTAAAAAAAGATCACGTTTAGTAGATATTGGTCGCCCTTTAGATATAACCTGTAATGGTGCCTTTGGAATTATATTCTCTTCAATAGCTAGAGCTTCAATTTTTTGTAAAAGTGTAGCTTTGGATCCACTGTCACTTAAGGTTTCGTATTTTTCTTCAAGTTTGTATAAAGCCTTACTAACAGCTATATCAATTGACTAGGATAAAGAAGACAATAGAGGCACTGAATCATTATTTAGATACCAACGGGGATGCACAATTGAAAGTGGAATAGAGCCTGCATGTGGAATTATATGATGGTATAGTAATTTAAAATTTAATCTTAAACTACATTCACAATGATTATTTTTTTCATTATTGCTGTTTTCTTTAATTTCACATATTTCCTTTTTTATTTTATCAATTGCATACTTAGAAATTTTTCCAAGTAGCTGTTTGAACCTTTTATTATTAAGAATGAATGGATCTGCAGAAATAATATTTAATTCTAAAGCTCCATTTATTTGTAATTTATATTGACAAAGGCATGATCAATATATAAAAAAACCTGCTCTAAACCACTTGCTGCCTCTATTGCTTTTTTCAATCTGCTATGGCTTCCTTCAGCTCGTTGTGTAGATTGTATGCCCATATGTTGATAATTTTATATATATACACACATCCAACAATTAGCATCTTTTTTCCATTCTTCTAAATAACTTTAAATGTAATTTGAATTTCTACTTTTAGCTGATGTTTTTTTAACCTCATCAAATGCCTTTTTAACTTCATTCATCTCTCCAGAATAAGCAACTTTTTGAACAGATAATAGAAATTCATTATAGTTTTCGTTAGAATCAAAAAGCTTTCTGCATGTAGTTCATAGATTCTATGCAAGCATATACCAAATACAAAACATTTTTTTGGCTATTGGAAATACATTATTTGATACTTTTCGAAGGGTCAGATCTCTGTCAGAAACAGATACTTCCAAATAACAAGAGAAAATATCATAAATTGTCTCTTTCAAAATTTGTAAAAATCACGTATATGTGTATTCCTGTTCATTTGCAACCCAAGCTATCGCAATTTGGTAGGTATTAAGAGCTTTAGTATTACTAACATTGCTAACACCAATAGCATTAATAAGAGGAAGCTTGTATAGGTTTGTTTTATAAATTGTGTCCACTATAAGTACCTCTGGACATTTAGCCACTTGACGTGCTGCCTCAATGTGCGTAAAGAATAAGTTTTGCATAGATTCATCTTTTGCTAATTGGTGCCGAATTATATACTGATGTTCTTCTAACATTTTTAAAAGCCTCATAGTAGTATCATAATTAGAGCCTTTATTTAAAGCATTTTTAATTCTATCACACTCATTTATAATATCCTTTGTATACGCAATTACATCTTTCCAATGCACTGCATCAGCGATTGATTGGGTTGATGCACCACTTTTAAGCATAAGATGAACTAGTTCTTTTTACTTTTTGTTAAGAACCTAATGCTAATGAAAACAATGTACTTGTGTTAAAGAAAGAAGTTTGTGATTATGTTGACTTTTATAAGAAGATACTACCCAAACAATAGTATTTTCATTTAAAGTAGCTCTTAAACTAACAGGGCAGTTTTGACATTTTGTAAACTTTTTTTCTAGTTTCTTCAGTAATTTCATAGTTGTTTCTGTATTTTTCTCCCATTACACATTGTAGGGTAACAAAGGGAGCATGACCATCTTTCTCAACATGTGATATTTTTGATAACGATACACTGAAAGCAAAGCCTGCTGCCTTAATACCTTGCTGAGCAGCTTCTTTGAATTTCTCTACTGTCGAGAATTCACTACCAAGTTTTGGAATTTGTGGTTCTGATTGTGACATGATTAATTGTTTGATATAATAATTTTTTATAATTGGAGCTGTTTCTTATATTTATTATTATTATTATAAATTGACTTTATTTTGATATATCTTATAGGCTTTGTCACTATCTGCATGATATGATGTGTTATTACAAGCACAAAATACAAATTACCAATTAATCGATCTAGTCATTATGAATTAATTAATCTACGTTTACTGTAATTGAGAAATCATTAGGCAGCAAGAAAAAAACAATCTTTACAAATACAACATTTTTTCATTTATATACTTTTTATAATTTGCAACAAAAAAAAACTTTTTCGCCTAATTTGATAACCTTGAATTATGCTTATTAAAAATGGTAAGCTATTTTTAATATTTTTATTTGAATATAAAAAAACAGACTAATTATTTTTCTTTATATAAGTAAAACATAAATGCGTCGATCTTATGATTTACTTCACTTTAAATGACACTAGAACATTAACTTTTTCAGTTAAGTTTATTAATATATATATTTTTTTTTGAAACCATGTTTATTCGTCATTTCGTGATGATTTCTGTGAAATATATTATTATGCATGTTTTAGGGCATTTATAAGCTGTGATCGTTACATATTGTATATGGAGTTAGTTTTATCGATTTATATACAGTATTGAAACAGTTTTTTATTAATATGCGTAATTACTATTGTGTTAAAATACTAATTGTACTAATATTCATAAATGAAGAATTAATTACAGTGAAATCTTTTTAAATGCGCTCAGAATATATACTTAATTAAAACTTCAAATAAAGATAGCTTAGCAACAAATTCGGCAAAATTTTTTAATTAATATTCATAAATATTGTTCCTAAATACATATTATACAAGTTTAATCCCTATCGCTATTAGAGAGGCTATTTTTTTATAGAAACTTAATTGATTGTCACATGATTATATATATTACGTAACTGCACTGTCCCTAAGCACTGTCCGTAGATTTCGTGATAATTACATAGGTTAATAATTTGGCAAATGAGCACATGCTGCTTTGTAGCATGTGTAGCCAATCATTTGCCAAATTAATGTATTTGACAAATTACTCAATAATGGTGTTATCTGACAAATTATGATTATAATTGGTAGAGAGTCACTTGCTGAGTTTTTAATTTAAATATTAGAATAAATAGAAAGAAAGTTTTTCATGATCATATGAGTTTGTCAGATGTTACCGTGCAAACTTTGTTTTTTTTTTGTACATTATTACATAAGCACAACAATCTCAAATTAAAACTCGGCTAATAATGATAATGACTTGTAAATCATGATGTACGATTGGATTATGCGATAATAATGGAAGTAACATTACAGATTCAATTAATATCTTTGTCCCAATAACAATCTTTAATGATTTCAATAATGAATCTTGAAGAAATTTAATATGAAATCATAATATTTTTGCATAATAAGGAATTTACAATATCCATTAACAGATTTGCTTTCAAATGCATTATGAAATAAGATGGATGTTCTTGCAATTCAATCGTTTTAAAAAATTTACATTGTAGAGCAATTTGACGAATAAGAATTTCAATTTCTTTTTTTTTTATATATAAAATTATAATTTGATCTCAAGCAGTTATACATAATGTATAAAACATAATTCAAACTATACATTATTATGTAAATAAAATATACATAATAATTTAAACTGCAAAGTTATACTTTTGGTATATTTACTATATATAATAAATTAGTTATATAGTTAAAAACTAAAATATAAAATACAACTATTAAAACTTTAATATTTTCTATATAACTTAATTTATAAAATTTGTTTACAGTTTATTTTTTTTTAATAATTTTTAAATTTTATTTGTTAATAAACTTGTAATCATAAAATTAACCAATCAGATTATAAAAAACTCTATTTAATAAATTATAATATATTCTAACAGAACTGAGAAAACTCTATTATAGACTACAAAAAAATCAACTATATTTGTTGCAAATCAGCTTTTTCTATAACTAGAAAAATGGCAAGCTGGAGTCCTAATTCTTAGGCTTTAATTATTAAAATTGGATTTAAAATTTATAATTGCCTTTACCTTTTAGAATTATATTAATAATAAATTTATAAAGAAAGCAAACTTAGTATTTGTTGTAATTACATATTTTTATTCTAATTTTGTAATTTGTCAAGAAAAGGCAGTATCGAAAAGAAGACCAATTATAGTACAAACTCTTGATATTCATGCAAATATAAGACCTGTTGTAAATTCCTTATTGTCATGGCCACAAGCAGTTCTATAGCAAAAATTAGTCCAGACCTTGTGCAATGAGTCTACGACGTTATACGGCAAGATTTGGGGTTAATAGTTTAATGCGTATAACCAATTAATCAAGGATCAATCAAGGCGCATAAGAAATATATGAATGAAGTAAAAGATAAGTATCAGATGATTAATTAATTATGTAATTGAAGTAAAGTTAATTATCGTATAATTAATGATAATGTAATTGATTTAGAGTCGAATTTTAAATATATAAGAAACCTTTTGTTGATAAAAGGACGTAACAGACTCATAATAGAACTTAGTTATGGATAGTTACGACTCTTATATGCATGGTGGGGCACATGAGGACATAGCTAGCGATATAATCTTGTAGTAAACTAAGGAGATCGATGATATATTTTTTCTGGGAAAAACATACGAACGGCATATTAGGTGAAGACAACAATAATCCCAGCGATTCAGGAGCTCTACTATTAGTAGTTACGTACAGTTGTAACAGAAGAACCTGGGCAAGATAAAAGTCTTGCTCGCCAATAAAGTTCGCTAAAATCTCATAGTGAAGCTGGCAAAAACGGCGAGTCTGTCACTAAAGAGCCAAAAAACTCATGTTATGTTAAACTGAAGGCTTAAATAGAGGTGTGGCTATGATTTGGCAAGTATGTATTTTATTTAGGTTTAAAGTTTTTATTTATCGAGAGAATGCTATTAACACTTGATCTTTGCCCTTACTAATATTATCTTAGGCGCATAGAAGATGATTTTCTTTATTATGAATTTTGCAGTCTTTATACATTTTACAACTTCCACTTGATTATGCTACTTTTGGATTTTTGACTTAGATTACCTCCACCAAACATTCTTAAATTCTAGTATATATACTTTACTTTAAAGCTGTTTTCTAATTTTAACTTTAACACCTTATTAATATTTTCTTATCCTATTACTTCTTTATCGCCCATTATTCTTTCACTTTGCCGTTCTAAAATCTCGGCTTAATTGTTTATACCTATTTTCCTTTTTTGGTTATATGAGCTTTACCATTCAATTGTTTGTATTTTAGATGCCTAATGCATGTTTCATGCATTCTTGATTGGGTACGATTATATGCGTCGATTGAATCATGATCATTGATCTTTTTGTGGATCACGGGTCCTAGGTCATGATCCTTAAATCACGTTTTCTTTTTACCTCTAACAATAGATAAGTGGAACAAAAACATCGGTTAAGTATTTTAAATTTGTATATTAGTAAAGCTGTTAGTAGAGTTGATAGGCACTTGTAGACTAATCAATTAACGTCTTGTCGAGTATTATGAATGGCGCTATACAATGATGATGGAAGAACTTGCATGATATCTGGAACAAGCTGTGATAGATAGATTCAAAGACAAAAACAAAAGAAATATTCAGAAGGCAAACTATTGGCTCAGAAGATATAGAAGCCATTTGCAAGCTAATAGATTACCGGAGCATATTAATCCAGACTTAAGAAAATATTGGATGATGAGAGATTTAAAGTATCTTATAATATGTTCAAGGATATTCAGGAAGAGGTAAAATGAGGATTTATAGCTGTATATTGTGCAACATGGTTCGTTAGCAATAGATGAAATAAAGTTGTACTTAAAGTGATCTGTGATTCAAATGAAAATAAGCAAGAATACATCCACGGAGTGAAGAATCACTGTAAAATTGATTATGAGAATCCTTCGCTCTTGGGATGTATTGGAGTATCAAAAAATAATCATAGATGAAAATTTGTGGAATTCCATTATATATAGTACCTGAGATTTTAATGGGTCGATCAGACACTCAAGCATCAGATATTTACAGTTTTGGAGTTATCGCTACAAAGATTTCGAGCAAGCAAAGGGCATTTGATGGAATTCTATTTGATACTAGTCTTGTTTCAAATTATCAGTGGGCCAAGAACTAAGTATTGAGATCAGAAAGATGTTAGTGCTACAGGGATAAATATGAAACACTCATTATCAAAGAGCTGTCGATATGGGTACGGACAATGATGAAAAACGGCATCTGAGAAGAATATAAAATCTACCAATATGGTCAATGTTGGTGATTGCCGTGGATTAAGAAACCAACGATCTTAATACTGGTTTTGAGACGATATAGAGGACTTAACAAGCAGGTAGAATAGATAAAGTGGGTTTTCATTATGATAAAAAAAAAAAAAAACAGTTAAGATTCCGTAAGACACGTAATCCCTGGTACCGGGATGTAAATTGGTACTATACAGGGCAGTAAAAGATCCCATAAAATACATAATCCCTGATACTGGGCCGTAAATAAGTACCGTGCAGAGCAGTAAAATTGTTAAAGATCCGTAAGTCACGTAATTCCTGGTACTGGGATGTAAATAAGTACTGTGCAGGGCAATGAAAAAAAAAAAAAAAACTATTAGTAATACTAAAAAGATATAAAGGAATTTAGAGTATTTCAAATAGAACTCTTATCAAAAGCAGTAAACAACAGGCAATGGCATCAGTGGAAGAACTTGTACGATACTCCAGTCCAGGTCAATATAAGTCTCTTCAATGTAGTTAAAGAAACAATAAAGAGATCCAGTTATCGTTATGAAATTACCGATATGATATTGGAGCCAAGGAAGATATAGAGAAAGTCTTTTAAAAGTGGCAGAGTTAGGAAATTCAGATGCAATACAAGATATTGGTCTTGGCTATTTTATGGAATTGGAGTAGAAAGAAATTACTATAAAGCATTTGAATATTGTAGGAATTTGATGATTTGGGTAATAGCAATAGAACAGATAGTGTCAAATCGGGGTTAGTACGAAGAGAGAAATTCGAAAGACAATGAGAGATTTAAATTATTGTGGACTAATTATAATGAGTACACAACTATCCAGGATTGGAAAAAGGAGAACTCACAATTGTATACTGGGCACATTGATTTGATTAATAATGTGTAAAAGATATTGCACCTAAAGTTATTCATGATTCTAAAAGTCTGCAAGAATTTTGGGACTACTGTGAAATTGGTTACAAAAATTTTTCTTTCTCGAATTGTTTGGGAGTGTCAATAAATAATTATGGCGATTATATTATTGTTATAAATTCAGAAACAAAAGTCTTAGATCTCGAGTTGATTCAGTTGCAGGAATTTTTTCACGAAGGTGTACATAGTGGAAATAGTTACAAGGAGAATTCTGCCATATGTAGTACCTGAGGTTTTAGTATACACTAGCATCAGATATTTACATAGTGAAGTTATTGCTACAGAGATTTCAAGCAAACAAAGAGCATTTGATAGATCTCATCTAATGGCCCAGTATAAAATTATCAATTTGCCATAATGTTTTAGAACTTGGGACTAAAGGTTTTAAGCGATCAATGATATGTGACGTTGGTAATTATTAACATCAAAGGGTGGTAATGATAAGTATGAGCATAAGCATTTGAAGCCTCCCAAAAATCTGTTGATAAGGATGATAAAATGGAGAAAGGAATCGATAAAGCAAAAATGAGGAGTATTCGTATAGTATCGGGTAATGAAGGATGTTCTGATAAAAGAACATTGAATTGGGGATTTAGCTCAGATAGTAGAGCAGTAGATAGTTGAGTGATGAAAATATAAGTATTGATGGAACCAATTTTTGAGTGTAGAACCGATTGAAGGTGTTGTTGACTCCGGGGATGTGAGTCAAGCGAGGTCTAGCTCCTGTCATGGCCACAAGTGGTTCTATAGCAAAAATTGGTCTGGACCTCGTGCAATGAGTCTATGATGTCATACAGCAAGATTCGGGTTTGATAGTTTAATGCGTATAACCGATCAATCAAGGATCGATCAAGGCGCATAAGAAATATATGAATGAAGTAAAAGATAAGTATCAGATGATTAATTAATTATGTAATTGAAGTAAAGTTAATTATCGTATAATTAATGATAATGTAATTGATTTAGAGTCGAATTTTAAATATATAAGAAACCTTTTGTTGATAAAAGGACGTAACAGACTCATAATAGAACTTAGTTATGGATAGTTACGACTCTTATATGCATGGTGGGGCACATGAGGACATAGCTAGTGATATAATCTTGTAGTTAACCAAGGAGATCGATGATATATTTTTTCTTAGAAAAAACATACGAATGGCGTATTAGGTGAAGGCAACAATAATCCTGGCGATTCAGGAGCTCTACTATTAGTAGTCATGTACAGTTGTGACACTTATTTCCAAGATTTATTATGGTTTGTAACAATGTTAAATCTTGTTACTTATAAATTATAATTGCCCAAGCAAGATATATTAAGCTGTTTGTATGTTTGACTCTAAAGTCATAAAATATAGTATAATCTTGCCCAGTTTGTCGAACTACTAAAGTATTAATTGCAGTTGGATCTGAGATAAATTTGCAATAAATACTTGAACATCTTGAAGATTAAAGAAAGTTAACATGTCCTTAACTTGGATAAGCTGAGATACTTCTAAAAATAAATTATTTATTAAATTTGCAAATATATATTAATACTATGTATATATATTTATTACATACTTGGATCTTTATCATTCTCCAGTGAAAACCTCTTCAGAATCAATTTGTCTCTACTACATCTATTGCAAGGCCAGTTTAATTATTTAGAGTAACTGAAGAAAAACATTCTTTACAAATAGGACAATAGTTATATTTAAGTTCCAGAATCACGAAATTTTTTTAGAAGACTATAATTGTTAGTAATTTTGACAGACAGGTTGATTCTAAAATAAGTTAGTTACATGTTAGAATTTTATAACACTAAATAATTTAATTAATAATATTTGTACATATGTATTGTACTCTTAATACTATTTACTACATTTTTACTAATTGAAGTTTATGACAAACTTGTATCTTTTTTGACTTGTTTTTTCTATACATCAATTGCTCTTTCTGAGATATTGAACTTTTTTGTTACTTCTATCTTTATTTTTTTTATTGTAATTTGCTTAGGTGTGGAAGTTCTTTTTTGCATTTTAAAATTTGTCAAATTGAAAATACCTCCAATATGATTAACAACAATAAAAAATTTTTTTAAGTAATATGCAAATTTTGATTATGATATAATTACGTATTTTATAACCTATTTTATTGGGAAGTCAACAATCAGTTTAATCACAAACATAGAGTAAGATATATAATAATCATCATCAGTAAAGATTTTTTTTTAAAATTGATTTTAAAATTTTAATTTATAATAAATTTTTATTATAATGTACTGTATATAGAAATTATAAGAAATTTTTATAATAGTATAAATATTTTAAAAATATATGGTTATTACTTGATAGAGACACTCTTAAAAAATAAATATCAACTCGTAGAATTAAAAAAAATTAATGTGACAAAAGTTATTAAAGTTTATGCGAAGGCATTTTTAATTAATAATTTAATATAATTTAAAATTTTTAAAAATCAATAATTAAAATCTTCATTAATGATTTTTACTTTCATATGTTTGTGATTAAACTGATTGTTAACACCCCAATATTTTATGATGGTTTTTAAAAATAAGCTTTATGCATTAACTATGTAATTTTTGACATACAATAATGAAATAAATACAAGCTTTAAAAGTCCATTACTTTATTTTAAATCAAGAATCAGGTATCCAGACGTTGATTCTAATTTAGGCTCAATTCTGGTTATTGAACCTAAAATTTGGGTTAGGGTGAAGTGGGAGCCGGACATTTCCAAAACTTTAGTAGAGTATGAGTTGAAATCCAGGGGCAACCGTTCTCGGTTACACAAATCACAAAGATCTCCGAATTGTGATAACCAATCAAAATCGTAGATTTTCGAAATAAAAAAATCATAAAAAATGTAAAACAAAGCAAAATAAAATTAATTAAAGACTATACATTAAAGTTTATAATAAATGCTCTAAATCCGGTTGCAGTAGATAAAAGTATT
>CAJVPY010000740.1:0-23749 GCA_910591965.1 Dentiscutata erythropus
GTATATGTAAATATATGTAATGTTCACTTAAATAAGTAATAAAGTTAATGACAAAATCGTCAAAGTTGAAAAAAAAAAAAAAATGGAAGTTAATAAAAAGATAACTTTTTTTAAAATTTTAAATTAAA
Organism: Dentiscutata erythropus; assembly: GCA_910591965.1. NCBI lineage: Eukaryota > Fungi > Glomeromycota > Glomeromycetes > Diversisporales > Gigasporaceae > Dentiscutata > Dentiscutata erythropus. The sequence continues at coordinate 129 of CAJVPY010000740.1, forward strand.
ATATTTTAACAACTACCAAATCAAATTTAATAATATATATATTTTTTAATTCTATAACTATATAAATCTGCTTTAGTAGTTGTTGAAATATTTTAACTTAGAGTTAAAATATCTTTAAAAAAAATTTGGTTTTTTTTACTCTTTTTATATACTTTACTGTACAGTGTAGGCAACCTACAAATAAAATTATCTTCAAAATGCTAATCCTTGTTTGCAAAAAACAACTAATAAAAAAAATTTTATAGAACAATAAAATTATTTAAGCTAAACAACTTGGTGATTTTAAAGTTTTTTTTTAAACTGTTGATAGGAAATTAAAGTCAAAGTAATTTTATAATCAACTAAGCAATTTGGCCGCTTGAAATTGCTATTAAATAAGCAAAATTTGGCCACTTTATACGTCAAATTAGCTATATTAAATTAATAACTTTGCTATTTTATAATTAAATTTTTATTTTAAATATACTGTATTAAAAGTTTTATAGTAAAGTTTAAAACAAAAACTTTAAACTTTTATTATACTGTAATTTAAAATATTTAAAAATATTACAAATATTAAAAATTTTATTATTATACTGTACAGTATTTTTTATTTAAAAGAAAATACAACATATAATTAACATTAATATCTAAGAAATTTTAAACCAGCAAGTAAACACTTATTTATGAAAATAAAAAATGCAAGTTACAAAGCACTTTTTTTTTTTAATTTAAAATATTGACCAATCAAAATTATCATAAATAGAAAAATGTTATCTAATTCGTTTCTATAGTCTCCGGGGAACCTTTATTCAGTTTGCAAGTTTATTTTGCTAACGGAACTAGATATTGTAAATATCAATAACAATTTATCACACGAACGTTAAAGGCCAATGACGTATTAGCATTTTTAAATAAATTTAACGATTATTTGTGTCACAGATCAACCAAGGCCTTAACAAAAGCCACTGCATTTAGGTTTTTTAGTGCAACTATAACTTAAGAAACTTTTCGTCTATAAATACCATTGCTATGTACGTATCTGAATTCTATTTTAATCTTAATGAATGTCATTTTTGTTAAAAAAAAAGTTATTTATATTAATAAGTTGATATAGTTCATCGTCAAAGTATTATTGGAAAGACAGCAAACTTTATTCCCTATAAATGCAAATCTAATGTCTAACATGGATGACTTCAGGCCTCCCGAGAACCCTTATGGTCCACCTGTAGCCCCTTCTCAAAGAGCTGAGGCTCCTTCACAACGAGGGCATAGGGGTGCAAGTCGTGCCAGGCAGCAGCGGCAATGGAGTCGTGGAAGTGGTGGAGGGAGCCAACAAACTGGTTATAGTAGCATGGGATACAATAATAATAATAATAATAATAATAATAACAATGGAAGGGGAAGAAGAGATAATAACAATTATGGTCGACGTCCGCGTGATAAGAGCAGAGAAGGGTGGGGATATAGACAGTATAATGACCGTCAAGGGAGATCTTATCGTGATGGCTCGTCATATCGTGATAGTTCGTCTTATAGGGATGGAAGTTCTTCTCATCGTGATCGAAGCAGAGATAGTTGGCAAGGCCAACGGCAGTATAATGACCGGTCATCACGTTCATATCGTGAAAACAGCTGTCCACCCAGACAAAATAGGTTGAATCAACAACATGATCGACAACCACCGTGGCATCAAGAACGTTACCACCAGTATCCACCTCAGAATGGTATAGTGCAACAAAATAATTGGCCTACAAATAACATTTCTGGATCATCTGGTCCACATGGCCCACATTCACATCCTCATAATGCATTATTATCACAAGGAGTTTCGCAACAGCCACCACATTCATCACAATCATTACCAGGGCAAATTGGTCCTCCAGGTGTGCCTGGGCATAACCTTCAGAGCGCTCATGGAATACCTCCAGGTCCTCCTGGTCAAATAAGTCATCAAGGACAGATTAGTCAAGGGGGTCATATTGGTCATATAAGTCAACATGAGCATGAACGACAGCAATCTTTGAGTCAACCAGGTGCACCTGGAACACATTCATCAATTGGCTTATATAGTGATCAAAGTAATTATCAAGAGCCTACTCCATTTCAAGGTCAAATACCTCCACACATTCAAACATGGGATCAACATGCACAAAATTATCCTCCTCAGCATGGTCATTATCCAACAGATAATTACTATCACCCTCAACCTCAAACATACGAACATTATACAACAGGGCAATATCCATATATTAATAACGAATATAACCAGTCAATTGATAATAAGCACGCGATGCCACCGCATCCACCACCACCCCAACCTCCAAATGTATCACATTTTGGAATGCAACATGCGCATGCAAATACTGCACACCCACCACACATATCACAGTTGCAATCACCAATATCTCCGAACCCTTCATACCAACAACCTCCTCATCCACAACCTACAACGTTACCGGTCAGACCAACTCAGCAACCAGCGATTCCACCTCCTTCACAACAAAGTGCACAAAATGTACCGACTGGATTAGCACAAACGAATGTTACTCCATTACAAATTAAACCAACTGAACTATATGAAAAATTGGGTCAAGTAGGAGAAGGCACATATGGGTTCGTTTATATATTTACTCTCAGTCAATAATAGGCTGGTAGATAATAATTTAATAACTGTGATATTGGATTTGTGAAAACTTTCGCTTTTATAGCAAGGTATACAAAGCTAAGAACCGTGACACTGGTGAAATAGTGGCACTCAAGCGAATACGCATGGAATCAGAAAAGGAAGGGGTAAGTTTTATTTAGGCCAAATTGGTGCTATAGTATAACCTTTGGTAGTCTTTGATACTCAGATTTAATTAAATGAGAACTTACATTTCACCTTTTTACTATTTTACATAAAGTTTCCCGTTACTGCTTTGCGTGAAATTAAACTTCTTCAAAGACTTCGGCATGATCATATAGTTCACTTAAAGGAGATAATGGTTTATCAAGGTTTGTAGAAAGTACTTTTAAGGATTCTAAAATTATTTTTATGTGTGATCTTTGTTTGATCAATTTGTCGATTTTGGTAATAAATATACAATATCATCCAGGAGTAGTATACATGGTCTTTGAATACATGGATCACGATCTGACTGGAGTTCTTTCTAACCCGCAAATAATATACGAGCCACGTCATATAAAGTGTCTTATGAAGCAACTGCTAGAGGGCTTGGCCCATCTTCATGAAAACCAGATTTTGCACCGTGACGTCAAAGGTATAAATAATTCTTTAGTATTATTCTCATTAATGATAATTTCATATTCATATTCTGAATATCAATTAGGATCTAATATATTATTAAACAACCGTGGAGAACTAAAATTGGCCGATTTTGGTCTTGCGCGCCATTTTAAACCTCACCGAATGCATGATTATACAAATCGTGTGATTACATTATGGTACCGTCCTCCAGAACTTTGTTTGGGTGCTACTGAATACGGACCAGAAGTCGATCTTTGGAGTGCTGGGTAATTACGGTATTTCATTTTATTTTTATTTATTTTAGTTTTATTTTTATTTCTATTATTATCATTGTTATAAATTATCATTATTTTATTATTATTATTATTATTATTATTATTATTATTATCACTTTATATTATTATTATTATTATTATTATTATTATTATTATTATTATTATCATCATTATTTTTTTTATTAATATTATTATTTTCATTATTATTTGATTTTATTATAATAATTTTAATTATTTTCCAATTACGTTAGGTGCATAATGATGGAACTTATTACCCGAAGACCTCTTTTCCCGGGGGCGGATGAAATCTCCCAGCTTGAAAAGATATTTGAATTAATGGGAAAGCCAACATGTCAAGAATGGCCATCTATAATAGATTTGCCATGGTATGTGGCACTTCAATTTCCAGAAATTTTGAAGCCAAAATTCAGAGAAATATATTCAAAGTAAGTTTAATCATTTTATTAAAATGAGAATTAGATCAATATTTAAAATTAGATGCGTCCTTATAGAATTATTTAATTGGATAATGAATTTCAATTAAATTATCAAATGCTACATTTTAATCGAAACTAATCGCAGAAAACGCACAAATTCCCGTTTAATGTGCATTGAAAGAATAATCAGCTATTATTGAAAGCAGAGATGATTGAATTTGTAAATATGATGATAATTTTAAAATAATGTTATTTAATCGTTTAGGGTTCTATCTTCGGCAGCTCTTGAGTTGGTTGAAGCTCTTTTATCGGTGAATCCTACTAAGCGACCTTCGGCCCGAGAGGCTTTAAATTTTGCATATTTTACATCTGAAGAACCCTTAGCATGTTCTCCGGGGGAGTGAGTGTCGTTTTTTTATGAATAATTATTTATTAATTTTTTAATCTTAAAAATTTCATTTTATTGTATTATAAAACTATAGGCTTCCTGAAATTTGCGGGGATTGGCATGAATACGAATCGAAACAAAGAAAGAAAAAAACTACTGGACCCAATCCTTAAATGGGAAGCTCCCCATTTATTCTTATTGAGATTTTTGTTGATTAAAATAATAAAAGAATATAGAGGCAGGTATGTAAGACTCCGTTGTTTAACAACGGTTGACGGGATATAAATTTATCTTGTAATAAATCATGATTAACATAATTTAATTAAATAAGTTTAATCGTACATATTTTTGTTTAAAAACCGAATTGTCAAAAAAAAAACAAATCAAAACAAAAACAAAATTTCGGGGCAATTGAAACTTGTTCATTTCTCTTTATATACGAAATTTTTTTTGATAAGTGTTCAAACTTCGGAACAGATTCAGCATCTCTCTCTTTATATGTTCTGTCAAACTTCTACCTCTACGGCCATCTTTCTACGAATTGATTCTTAGAATTCATGAATACCAATTTAGCAAATTAATAACATTTTTATTGTTGAAATCTAAGGCCATACATAAGCTTGCGGAAAGTTGACACTACGAAAAAGTTTCAAGTCTGCTCTAGTCTAATCTGAAAGAAACTGGTACTTATCGAAGACCAGTTCTCCGTCTCAGTTCAGGTTCCCATCATTATTTCTAACGTTCATTATAGAATAATAAATTAAATTAATAATGGTGTCGATGGGAATAATTGGGACGGTTTTAATTCTAGCTTTATAATTATAGAAATGTTGTGCTCGGCGGTATAAATATAATTGGTCAGCATGACATACTCATTGAACATTATTAATATTCAACTTTGGCTTTTTTTTTAAATGCATAGAAAAACAACGCATTATTTGGAGCACTTATAGCAAAAGGTGATGATGAGACTATATATTATATAGTCCCATCATTACCTTTTTCTATAGGGGTTCGTAAGTCGATCATCAAGAAAAGTAAACTGAACAAGGAAAAATGAAGCAATAGGTCAAATATATACTTAATTGCAGAAACAAAGGTAAGATTAAATAGATAAGGGTGAAATTAAATATTAATAGTAAGATATTGAGAATGATAACATCAAACCTGGAGATGTTTATTAAAAATTATGTTCATTTAGATAAGTTTTACTAGTATACAAGTTATTGATAAGCTACTGAACTTTGATTTTTGTGACGTTTTCGTAGAGGCCGAACGGTTTTCTTACGTCATCACGTTGAAGTTAATCCGAAAAAAAAAATCGCCACCTCGGAAGGATTGAGAATATGGAATATGGTAAGTGTCGCATCTTTATTACGAAAGTTTGAAAAGCTTTTAAATATAATAATTTAAAAAGAAATTGTTACCAATAAAATTGAATTTTATTATTCGAAATTTGTTATTTCCTTATCGGATATTTAAATCAAATTTGACGATGACACTCTATAAATTGATAATTAAATTTCGAAAATAAGTTTTTATAAACTTGGATAGGTTCATCCCATTGATAATTATACATTATAATTATTGTTTGAACTTAAAAGGAATAAGTAGTTTATCATTTTTGTACTCACCAACATGCTTCTGCGTATCACACGAGCCTTTTATGCAATGGATTCATTGAGAATTGAATAAATTTTAGGATAAACGATTAAAAACTTCGAAAATCCTTTTATTTATATATTTTATTAATTGCGACTGTCACATGACGTGCAACAAACCATGTTGTGGTACGGTCTAACTTCTGGTCTAAGATAAATTTCTATTGGCCATTGACAAGGTACCGTGACTTGTAAAAAATAATAATTTGATAAAAATTTCTATCGATTATACGTATAAAATGTATCATCATAAATTCTCTCTTTCTTTTATTTCCCGAGCTCGTGTCGCACTTTTGCATAATATTAAAAAAATGACCGAATTAGGTCCGATACATTTGAATATTCAAAACAAGGTCAGCACTTAAATTAAACTTTTTTTTTTTAGTTGCGATATCGTAAAATGAATATTCTTATTCCAAAAAAAAAAAAAAAGTTGACGGACTCTTTAGCCCCAACAACTTTAGAAATAATTAATGAATCTCATTTACACGCAAATCACCAAGCAATGAAAAATGTAAAGAGTAAAGAAACACATTTTAGGTAATCGAATTAAGCGAGTCAAGTAAAATAATTTAATTTGATATTTACGATCAATTTTAAATTACTGTATTAGCGTATCAATTGTTTCAGAACAATTTGAAGGAAAAGTAAGGGATTTTAGGTTTTTGGTTGAATGATCTACTGTAATTATCACTAATTTATTATTTCAACATTTTTTAACCTAAGACAATATTGCAAAGACATAGACTTATATACCAAATTCTTGATGACGAATTAAAGGCAGGTGTACATGCACTATCAATAAAAGCAAAAACGCCCAAGGAAGTAGAACAATAGTTTTTAAGGACAAGCATCTAATATTGATTTTAATTTGTAATAAATTTTTGTTATTTAATAAAAAATAATTATAAATTTAGTTTTTTAAACTTTTTTCTGACTTTTGAATCGAGAAATAATCGTAGCTCCCCAAGCCGTAAACCCTCTACTTAACAACTCTGCACAAAATAATTTAAAACTCGTTCCTAAAGCTTTATTAGACTCTCATTCAACTTTTCGAAAATCTCTCATTACATATTTTTAAAAGTTTTTTTTTAAAAAAAAGAGATCATTATTATCAAGATTAAAAGAAATCAGCTTGGTGTTCTTGCGAAACGCTCTTGCTATTTCCTTGCAACTAGATTAATAAAAATGGGTCGGCGGGCAATGCAAAACGAAAATTAACTTTGCGTGGCCTAAAAATACATATCTATATTTTTTCTGTTCCTTTTTTGATGATCCAGTGATGTAAGTAATAGTCCCAATAATAGTCCAGCCCCACTTCCTATAAATGTTGGCTGGTGGACATAACCTGAAGGTTCATTAGACTTTTTAACTGATTGACGGTTATACGTTTTGCCGAGTACCTGAACGAAAATTTTTCAAAAAAAATCAGTTATGTTCTCTATTAACATGTGTTATCTATTCTTTTTTTCTTCGGCTCGCGTATACGCCCCAGCAGGGCTAATGTCAGATCGGCTCGCAACCTTGAATGTAAGACGACCTCGCAAGTCGTATATGCTCCAACATTGACTTCATGAACTCGACTCGCAACCTTGAATATCAGAAGATCTCGCGAATCCTATTCATATTTCAAAAAAACCATCGTATATCTGTAAGTGGTTCCTGTGCTTTTTCACGCTTACGTTCAATCTCGCATTTGGCAAGAGTCTTAAGACACCAGCGTTGCTTCGGACAATAAATTGATTACGTTGTAGATATGTGATACGGATTTCGTGTTGGTAACCTTGATCACGAATAATTGAAACTATGGATTGAGTTAAATAAGAATAATCCCAGTACACAATCTATAAAAAGAATTTCAAAGAAAAAAATTTAATAATGATTAATGCAGTAATGTGAATAAAAATAAAATAAAAATAAAATAAAGCAAATTTGATGATAATATATAAACCTTGTGCATTTCAATAGATTTTAAACCACTATCACGATGAATATATTCTTCCAAGACATCCATGAAACCCATGTCTGGTTTATTTTCATTTGGATAAGCACGTAATTCTCCAACAGACGATACAAACGATACGAACTATACGAATTCTGTTGAACTTAAAATCTGTTATTTCAGCATTCTTTCCGTTATCACCTTTCCGTGTATGATATCCTATTAATATAATTAATAAATAAAATAGTATGTTGAAAAACAGCATCGTGGCTAATTACTATGGTAATTTATGTAGGAATTAAAAATTACCATAAATTATAATAGCCATTTCAGGTTTGTCATTATACTCGGTAAAAAAAACAATCAGAGTCCCTACTTAATTGTGGATCCCTTGTAAAGCTTCACAATCAAGTTCATAATTGACGAAGTGGATTCACTAGTTGAGTTATTTGAAGAAAGCATTTCTTCTATAACATGTAAATTAGCTGCAGCCGAACGAGAGAATGTAGTAGACGGTCTAGATGTTATAGCTTACTTGTAAGTTGGTGGAGCAGCACTTCGTCTATTATTTCAGTCATTTATATCTTCACTTGAATTTAGGCTGTCGCGATTTTGAACATTACTAACTTTGGAACGATCAGACATTTTTATTATAACACTTCCGTGTTTAACCAAACGGATGGATTGTAATACATCAATAATAATCAATACCAAATAAGTAAAGTTACTATTTCCTGCATGAAAATGTCTTACGACAAGATCATGGCTCCATCAAGCAAAGCCCGAAGAAATATCCCTCGGGCGCCATTGACATCTCTGTCTATTACTACACCACAACTCTTGCATTTATAAATTTCCGATCCTCCAATATTTTGAATATTTCCACACCAACTACATGTCTTTGACGTATAAGCCTCATTTTGAATTATCACATGGATTCCTTTCTCTTCAGCTTTCGAAATCAACCTTTGCCGAAACTTGTAATGAGACCAACAAAGCATCTTTCTAACTGTTTTTCTTGTTATTTTTCATGTTTTTCTGGTCACCATGTTTGAAACCTCAAAAGGAGGGATAATAATTATGGCGAGCTCATCAGTTAAGAATTTGATTGTTTTTCTATGAATTTCGGCCTGAAGTCGTTTGATCTTTCATATAAAACGAAAGATTGCTTTGTCAACACGTAATGCCTTTTTTTTCTTGCGTTTCGAGGTTGAAGATGCTAATCAGTCCTTGCTTGATATAAGATCATCCATGTGCTTACATAAACGAAAGATATGTCCAATATCATATTCACCTATTTTGCCCGTACCTTTTGTTGGAGAATACCATGTGAATGGAGTACGAACTCCTGGATCAATTGAGACTATATGAACATCCGCTTGTGTTTCATGGATCTGTTTCTGTATTTCGCATACCCAATGAAATATCCATTTGTTTGTTTTACGTATATACGTAAATTTACTGTCACATCCTATTTTTTCTGCCGGCCATTTATTATGTTTTCTTTTTTTTTCAAAGTGAAATGGACGTAAGTCACGCTTTCCATCTTCTAAATTATTAATATTTGATAATATGGTTGTAGAATTATGAAGATAAGTAGAGTAAAAATGATTCTAATCTTTTTTGAAAAGTTATTTGCACGAATGGTCATTATCTGTCGCAAATCTTTCTTAGATTTAAATGATAATGATGATTTTTTAGTTTCTTTTGAATTTTTTTCTATTATTTTTTTTCTAGCTATTAATGCTTCGTCAATACTCTTGTCAACTACATTTGCAGGTATTTTATCATGTAAACCTTTAAGCCATAATTCCAACCATACTACTGTTCAAAGAAATTTACGATCTCTCCATACACATGAGGTTTGTAATTTTTTATCCTCATTCTTAGGATCTTTCCCTTCTTTAACATCTATGTATAATTTAAGTTTTTCCTTGAGCGGAAGAGGTCAATTTTTTTAATTTTTTTAAATTTGTAAAAAAAATGACGACTTTTGTTCCATCTAACAACTGTATTATACGTGAATCTCGTCAATCCAAGCCATCTCTTCAATATCTTTTTCTGAGAATGATTAGGATATGTTTTGATTGCTAACGTTCGATTCACAGAATTTTTAATTTTTCTTTTTTTTTTGCTTCATGCTTTAATTGTTTTTTTTTTTCCTTTCCCGTTATTTAACTCTTCATATTCGACAGATGAAGGTTCTGATTGCAAAGTTATCTTGTGATAATTCATTTGTGGCAGCAGAACATGGTTTGTTGACGAGAACCACGAATTTTGCAGAGTATAATGAGGATCTATATCCATATGCGAATCTGCAAAGTCTCTCATGGTGGGTAGCTATAATTTTTGAGACCATTCCTTAACTTGTTCGTTCCAATATGGTCTTATGCTCATTCTCAAAGCATCATATGAAACAGAATTTAAAAAAGAATATAAGCTCAATTGAAGACAAGAACTCAATTTTATAAATGATTTAAAAAAAGCTTGGAGGGAGGAGAAAATATCAAAACTCAAAATTTCTTGGTTTTTAGAAACCTTCTGATTCTAAAATACCTTTATTTATAAGGATTTTTTGAACTTTTTTTTTTTTTTATTAAGCGAGCTTCCAGATATTAGGTATATAGTATTTAACACAATTGTATGACAATTACAAATTCGATTACTTTAGAACTTGTAATTGTTAAACATGATTATTTTAGAACTTTAATTGCCTAATATTTGTTTCAAATCTGATAGTTTGGGATTTAGTAGATTCCCAAAGGTTTTTACTAGATTTGATAATTGTGTCGTAACTAAGTTGTAACCAAAATTTATATATCGCTAGCTAGAGCGTAGTGATAGGAATTTAACAATTTGTTAACGAATTGTTAAACTATATAAGTTGTTAATTGTTAAAGGGATTTATATAGTTAACAATTCATTAACAATTGTTAATAATTAGAAATTCCCATCGCTACTAGAGCGCAAATCATAAGACAAATAAATTGTCATTGTCTAGTGATGTAGGAGAATTATTTTCACAATTGTGGAAATAATTCTCCTGCATCAATAGACAATGACAATTTATTGTCGCAGATCATAATGAAATCGGATTAAAATGAAACTGGGGACCTTTCTTGCTCACCTTTAAAGCTTATAAAACCCACTTATACTCTTTTATTAATAAAACTAACTCTAAACCCTAACACTAACACTAACCCTAACCCTAAAAAATGTCCCCCAAAAAATTTTAAATTTTTCTAAAAAAATAGAAAAATTTCATTTTAATCCGATTTCATTTTAATCTGTCACATTTATTTGTCTTATGATTCACGCTCTAGCCAGCGATAATTACAAAACAATTGTCGGATCTAGTAAAGACCTTTGGGAATCTACTAAATCCCAAACAATCGGCAGACCTGGTCTGGTCTTAAGACTAAGAATAGACCAATTTTTTAGGTTCAGACTGGTCTTATATCGATATACACGTATATTTTATATTACATGTTGCAGATAAATTTTATTATTTTAAATGTCGACACATTCAACCTTATTAAATTTTCATTGAATACTTGACCAACATCTTTGGTGTGTTTAGAAATTTATGAAAATGATTGTTCTTCTCAACAAATAGAACTTGACAAGAAACGGCCCGGAGACGTGGATTCAAAACCATAGATAGTAAAAGACGTGTCGAATTTGTCAAAACATATTGAATTTTATTAAAAAAGGTTGCTTTTTTTTTTGCACTACAAACGCGAAAAATTTTTTTTACATATATCTCAGTCGCTGTACTTAATTTTCAAGTTATAAGAAATTATTTAATTTTGCATTAGCTTCTATAGCTTTTTCTATGCAAGAATATTCACGTGACTGCGAACGTGTAGTTGGCATGCCTTAATAATTTCTACAATTTCTATAGCACATAAACTCCAAGAATGACAATGGTAATATTGAATTGAATTTCATTAATTATTAATAATAAAAATTGTATTGAAATTCGGTAATTGAAAATTAGTTGAAAGAATTACAAAGGCATATAAAGGAACTTGAATAAAAAGATATTTATTATTATTTGGGATAAAAGTAGATAAAAGTAGATAGACAAAGACTTATATCACTTTTATGATATTAATATTATTTCATTTTATTTAACAAGAATTAAATATTTACAAACTTTAAGAACTTATAAAAAGTAAAAAACGAAAATAAAACCAATAAAAAGAGTAATTGCGCTAATATGTGGTGAAACATTAGCAGCAGAATTAGTCTTAGTATCGCCTGTCACTTTAATGTCAGCACATTGATACCAAGAACCATTACCACTAGCAGGAGTTAATGCGAAAACAGCTTGAAGAACACCTTGAGAACCAATAGTTGCGTTAGCTCTCGTCAAGTTGACACTAATTATCTTTTGAGCATTCGTGAGCGCTGAATACGTTTGATTATCTTTGAAATGAGTTTACTTTAGTATACTATACTTTACACGAATTTTAATTTACCCACATATACTACTGTCTAGCACTGTATAAAGTATCCTCAACGAATAGTACCCCATGATTAAGACCGGGTATTATTCATCGCCCATCTGACTTAATTCTTGAATAATACCCGGGGGTATAACTATATTCAATTTATTACTTTAATATTATATATCCCCTACATATAATACACAGTACCCGCGGGTAATATTCAATTTAAAAAATGGAGTTCTTGAATAAGACCTTGGGTACTGTATACAGTGCTAAATGGTAATATGATTTTTTACCTGACACTTGAATAAAAGTGGAATTTTGGGTGGGTGCGTAATAAAAGGTAAGTGTCCCATCACCATCCTCGAAGTAACATGTAGCTTGACCTTGTGCTATATGAAATAAATAAATGTTATTAACGTTATCAAAATGAGAAAACAGCGAGAGAGTTCTAATAATTTTAACTTACAAATAGGAAAATCAGTAATATTGCCGACAGAGTCAAACCCACCACAAGGAGCAGTTGGTTCCTTAGCGTCTTCGAAGCCTCTCGGCTTAGGAGCTTGCAATTGGAAGTGTGCGTTTACGACATTAAAAATAACAAGGAGAACCAGAAGGTAAGAAATGATGGACTTCATATTCATTATTTAAAGTTAAAAACCTAAAGCTTTTGGAAGTACGTACATATTTATAATTTTTTTAAGTATATATATATATACTTATTTAAGCATTTTAATTATATAAATTCATAAAGTTCGATTAGATTAAGATTTATGTTACAAGTTTTCTATTTTTTCCGTGCATGTGTTACATGAGTACACATTCAAGGGGTATGGGGGAAAGTCTGTGTTGCTGGATCTAAATTTTATCTTGAATTTTTTGTTTACCTTTTTTTATATTTCCATATTTATTTCTTACTCATTCCCAAATTAGAAGCAAACAAAGCGAAAAGTACTACGTAAAAAAGAACGTAAAAATGGTGAAAATGAGTAGTAAAAAAGAATAATTACATATTAGATGAGATTATGAGACATAAGATTACTTTTTTACAATTCAATTAATTCAATTTCTAACGCTAAATCTTTGATTATGATCAAATGTCGTAAACATTATTTACTTAAAATGATTGACGAAAAAAATTGATTTTTTTTTATATTGCAACAGCGTTAGCCGAATGAACTTTATGTTAAACTTTTATATCATACAAAAAATATATATACTGATTTGGCTAATACAGTAATAAGAGCTTTGTACGAATATCATTGAGCGCCGTTTATAGTATGTAATTAAAAGCCTGGGTATCATTCAACCTAATTCTTTGTTTATTATATATTTATTTTTTATATTAAACTTGCTTCTAATTCCTAAACTATTATGAAAAGTGTAATAGATCATTATTAATAAAAGAAAGAATATTTTACAAAAATAGGCGTAAATATTAAAGGGTTGTGACCAAATATATACCGGGTTTACATAAACGATGTCAAACTATATATGAGATAGATTTCACTTCAAAATAAATATTTCTACGTATCAAATTTAATTAGATGGAGTTAACCTGCATATTGGCAAAATTTCAAAGGCACAGCACAGTACGTCGCTTAACATCAATGTAAGAACAAAATTTAGAGATGATTAACCTATTATGGCACTCATTTCAAACAATGTAATGATTTTAGCGATTCTTTTTAAATGTCAATTTATGTATGTATGTACGTATGTACGTACTTTATTGATAAAATAACAAATACTGTATTTGATGTTACAATGAACCATAGCCCTTAATACGATACAGTACGTTTCACAGCAGAGCTATTCAGATAAACTTGCAAGTACCCCTAATTTGACGAAGTTTTAACCCGCGAATAAGGAGTCATAAGAAAATTATAATATTAATAACATTGGCTTTTAATACAATGCGAAGCATGTATGTACGTACTTACAGTATAAACGCACATATATATATAATTTCTCACTTTAATATAGACTAAATTACTATATCTATTCAAGTATCAGTACTTAGGGTTCTGCTGAGACTAAAATTTCTACATATAATCGGCAAATTTTAGAGTTTAAAATATTTTATATTATATTATATACAGTATTTTAATCTCAGTCGATCCATTTTAGATCCTATCACTGCCGATGTTTCCGATGCCACTTTCTCAAAGTATCGTTTCTTTGCTGATAATCTTATTTTTTGACAAGACATATTTTTAACTTCCCGACAGCCTGATTCTCGGCATGAAATATAATAATATAGTGCGAACAGCCTAGTCACATAAAATATATTGTTTGAAGAACATTATGAATCCCGAATAATATTAACAGAGTTATATTGGAATTTCTGAACTTTATCCACTTTTCTTGAATTAAAATTTTTTTTAACTACACTGGCGATCATAAATAATGGAACAAAAAAAAAATTTTAGTTAGATCGGATTATCTCACGCATTTCCGGGCGTATCCGCTAATTTTTTTTTTTGTTTAATTCGCAAATAGCATAGTTTTCTAGTCCTAGAATTTTAGCGGTCATTATTATTGCGAATGCAAAAATAATCACGCATGTATCATGAAACACGTGTTGCATTATTTTTGCTCGTTTTTAACAACAATCAGATCATGTGACCTGTGTCACGTAAATATATATACAAATGCAAATCACGTTGTTGATTCTGCATTTTGTACAATGTTAGACTTGATTGATAATCGGGTCAGAAAAAAAAAGAACCGAACAACACCCTCTCAATGAGCCCAAATTCTACTTTTGCTTCAAAAGGGGTCCACCACAAGGGCAGTGGGTCAGGCCCACAATGTTAGTTTTCCCACAGTCTTGCGAATCAAAAAAAAGTGATTAGAAACCCGCTCGCTTGAGGATTTAGGAAGGGTTGGTCGTCCAACTTTGTTGAGCGAACCAGCCCAACGAAAAATAGTAAATCTCATTACCTCCCATCGCTGCTCCACTGCCATTGAAGTGAGATCTTACCTCAAAAAAAATGAAAATATTGTAATTTTGGTGTCTACTATTCGCAGAATACTTCGAAACCATGGGTTGGTGTCGGGGTTAAGAAAAAAAACCCCTACCTAAGCAATTGTCATCGAAAAGAGAGGCTTAACTTCGCAAAAAAATATGAAAATTGGATGGTTGAAGAATAGTCAAAGGTAATTTGGTCAGACGAGTCATGGTTCCAAATTTTCGGGTTAGACAGTAAGCAGTATTACTGGAAGCGTCATGGAGAACCGTTAAACCAGTACCATGTTAAGCCCACTGTAAAATATGGAGGTGGTTCAATTATGATTTGGAGGTGCTTTTCCTCTTGTGGCGTCAGCAGCTACTGTAAGATCGATGGTTCGATGGATGGCGATTTGTATTGTCAGGTACTCTGCGAAGATTTGATGTGGATGATCAGGGATCATGAATTTGAAGTCGGGGAAGTCGTTTTTCAACAAGATGGAGCATCTTGTCATATGGCGACCTTGACTAAACGGTTGCTTAAAAGAAACAAGGTAAAGTTTTTTTGACTAGCCCCCCAATCAGCTAATCTAAACCCAATCAAACACTTGTGGGACGAAGTTGACCGTCACCTTAGAGACCTTTCTGGTCAAATTTCAAGTGAGAAGGACCTCTGGAAAAAAATTCAAGTGGTCTGGCAGGCAATTGATGTTGAAACCTACATGAAGTTGATTCGTTCAATGCCAGAACGAATCCATGATGTAATCAGGGCTTGGGGTGGCTACACCAGATAGTGAAGGCCAAAAATTATTAGATAAAAAAAATAATTTTTTTATTTTTATGTAAAAAAAATTTTTTTAGTTTTATGGTCATGTTGCTGTAAAAACGAGCAGAAATAATGCAACACAACATTTGAAATAAAGCTCATGCCTGCGGAAAATTTTGATCATTTATTTTTTTTAAACTTTTAGTCGATGAAAAATATGCTATTTGCGAATTAAAAAAAAAAAAATTAGCAGATATGCCCGGAAATGCGTAAGATAATCCGATCTAACTAAAATTTTTTTTTTGTTCCATTATTTATGATCGCCAGTGTATATAGCAATCTTTTATGATCGTAAATTTTCTTGAAACTTGATATCTTTCACATCTTTATATTTTCAACAATTACATATTAAATAGTATTTTAGAAATACTAATAGAAGAATATTCTAATAATACATGATTAATATCCTCAAAAAGAAACCAATGAACTATTGCAAACAACTGATATCTTATGATTTTTTTCAAGTTCTTTTCTTTAGTAGTTTGTTTAAAAGTTTATGGGAGGCATATTATTTTATTTTATTAAATATTATTAATTGAAAATAATTATTTACAGTAATATCATTTAAGAGTTTTTTAAAAAATTTAACCGATAATTTGTAATTCTTTATTAATTTATTATAGTATCATTTAATAACAATACATTATCAAAAAAAGGGTACACATTTTATCTCTGGATAACTCCTATTTCATTTTCTGTTTTCAAATTTCAAAACAGAAATAGGATATTTTGTACCTCTACTTAATTTGAATCACCTCAATGAATCAAAACTTATTGAATCGGCAAATATTCTGTCGATCAATTTTGCAAGATTTTCAGAATTTATGAAAACAGCTGTAAATAGCATTTTTAAAATGGATACTATAGACGAACAAGCTAGAGGTTCCTTAGTTAGTTGTTAGATTAACCGTTTCAATATTTTCATCTGATTTATCTGATTCATACTGATTTGCTCTTTGCTCTATATTTTAAATTTTCATTATAATTTATACTACATAAATAAAATAAATAAATGAAATACTTTTATATGCAGTATAAAAACTTGGTTGTTTGGAATTATAGCTTGAATTATATTTTCCTTAGTCCAGTCAATAAATTTTTGTTCATATCGAACTTATTTTTTTTTTAGCGCCTCCTTGTGTAATATATTTATTATGAAAGCTTATTCAGAACCCATTTTGTTTTGCTTGACAAGAACAAACATCGTCATAAATTTTCGTACAGACTAAACACACCAAACCTTGTAGTATCATTCAGAATACAATCGCAAAAAAATATCACGTCCAAATTAAAAGTTTATCAAAAACTTATCGAATCGGTCAAATAAACATTCGGTCAATTTTTTTACCAGATGCCCCAAAATTAATGAAAACAGCTGTAAATGACTCAACAAAATTAAATCAGGTTATAGCTGTTTTCATAATTCCGTAATTTACCGAATGATTTTTGGCCGGTTAGGATAAGTTAGTGATTTCGGCAGGATTAGTATATAAAAGATAATATTTTATATTACATGTAATGCTGCATTATAATTTGTTCATAGTTTCTATAGTAGTAATTGTACCCGGATAACTCTTTATCCGAAAGGGTATAACCTTTAATAAAATCCAATTGAAGTAAAAGGATAACGGTTATACCCTAGGTTTAGAGTGTCCAGAAGTATGATCCAATAAATGTAAACATATCGGCAGATTTTCAGAATTAGGTTTACATTAGCGTTGCTAACTTAATTAATTTTAGATGCTAAAATAATTTAATTTACAAAAATATTATAGTTTTATAATCATAAAGATCGCATTATATCATAATTAAATATAGAATTATAAAAGCAAAAATTATATAATAATAATAATTGTCACAGATAATGTTTATTTCTCAGAATATTTAATGGTGTAATATAGTGATGAGTCATAATGATACTGATAATGATAAACTTAACTTTGTTTTTATTATTGTAATAGTAATAATAAATTTGATTAATTTTTATTTTCAAACTTGAATTTTATTAATATCGACTTCTGTAAATTTGTTTTTAAAAATGTTAAATCAATTATCTCAAGATGATACATATCTAGACGAACAAAATGATACATATTCAAAGGAACAAAATAGAACAATAAACCGAAAAAATGCTGGCCGACCAAAAGAAAAAATTTGGAATTATTACATAACAAATAACAATGATCGTAGTGCAACTTGTTATTACTGTCCAAAAAATTCGAGTTATGGATGTCCTGCAGAAATGAAAGCCCATCTTGCAAACATTTGTTTAGAAGTTCCTAAAGATATAAAAGAATATTGGCAGGAATTCACTTTCTGAAAAAATTACTAATTACAAGTGAACAAAAAAATCAAATCAAAGACAATTAAATCATCAGGATCTTAATTAAATTTGTGACATATAATTGGATTGTAAAAGGTTTACAATCAGATATATAGCATAAAATTTCCAACATTAAAAGAATTCTAGAGCAAAGTGATATTAACGGTATTAATAATTGATACCGTATTTTCGCGAAATAACGCACAGAGGTGAAATTACAAATTTCGGCCTAAATTAAGCTTAATTCGGGCCAAACCTCTAAATAACGCCCATGCCCATTATTTCACGAAAATACGGTAATATAAAAATTCCAATCAAGAAATAATAATATACCAGTATAACCTAATATATGCAACACTAAAATTATTTATTGATAATCTGTATAAATAATACAAAACTAATTTTTATTTTTGTGATAATTCTAGATAAATAATACGAAAATTAATTTTCGATTTTTGCAATATTCTTGTAATTAAATATGCTAAAATATTATTGTTTTTGATTTTAGCTTTTATAATACAAACTTAATTTAATTAAGTTAGCAACGCTAGTTTACATGGGTTGTAAACGAACCCGTATGTATATAAAAATAATTTGAGTAATTAACAATATAACAATACAAAATTGAAATTTAATTTGTAAGCGATATTGACTCCTTAAATTTTTTTATATGGGTTTGTTTTACAAACCCATGTAAACCCAATTCCGAAAATCCGCTGATATGAATTATGCGTGCGGCAAATATTAAATATTCGAATTATGCGGACTCCAGAATTAGGGTTGAAAATTATAGAAAAGTTTAATTAGTGTTGATAGAAGATATGTATTTATGAATGGAAGTTAACCCAATAAATGTGTTAGAGGGAATTCTAGCAACATGTACAAAAGATCAATATATTTGCCTTGCTTATATTTTAGACTTGTTTAAATTCATTTAGATTTGTTTAGACTTGTTCTCATTTATAAATAAAGACTTCTGTGCAATTCATAACTTAACTCTACGTAATAATTTTATACGATATTTATTTAGTTTACTATCCTAAGACTACCCTAGCATATATGATCTGAATTAATGATACCTAATTAATGATGAAACAGTTTCGTCAGAGCATTGAATTGATGAATAACGAATGACAAAACTCATAACAACAAAGCTCATAACAAAGGATGAAACTCATAACGAAACATACATTTTATACTGTATGGCAAATGTAAGAAAAATTAAAGGTAGTTTATTCTTTAATAGTCATTAATGGAAATCAATTAGTCCATGTGAACTTAATTATTTGTTCATTATCATATTTATCCAGTTTCCTTTTTTTTTGTTTTTTGACATCTTTATCTGATATTCCCCGAAGAGACTGAATTGACGAAGCTTTAACAGGAGGAAATGTTGATATTGCACGACTGATTTTACACATAATGTGCAACACATAAAAAATTATTTTGCAATACTTGATCAGTCCGCTAGTACATGTTATGATTATAATTCAACAAGATTTTTATTATAATAAAATGGAGTTGGATTATAATCATAACATGTACTAGCGGACTGATCAAGTATTGTAAAATAATTTTTTTATGTGTTGTACACTATGTGTAAAATCAGTCGTGTAACATCAAAGTTTCCTTCTGTTCGAAACTTTATGAAGAAATAATGGTAATTTGAAAAATCTGAGATTTAGAGAAACTTGTTGAAAGATGGACAACTGTGTTTTTATATTTTATTGGTCAAATTAATTTAGTAAAGAGCTTCATCAATTGTCAGTAGTTACGTCAAATAGTCAAGTTTCATCAGATGAAACTATATCGCCAGCACAAAATAGTTTCGTCAGGAATCATTAGTCTAATTGCTCTCCTTCTGATAGTAACACCAGCATAGTCCAATAGCAATGTGTAATGTGATGCTTTTTGAAGGTCATTTTAGATTTTCACGTTCAATTGCATAGCCTTAATGAAGCCTCACCCATTTTGTCATTATTTGTTTAGAATTTAATCATAATTATTAACTTCATTACTTATTTGGTTAGCAGATCCGAACATTAATAACATAGCATGAGGAAAATACGAATCATATATAATGCGCCTCATTCTGAATAACAGTTATTTATATTTCAATTTTCAGTAACAACTTGAAACTTTTCAAAATGAAAACATTGCCAAACGGTATCATTCTTGATTTTGCAAAAAGTATTTAATAAACTTGTGTTCGAAAAGTGAAGTATTTATACTGTAGAAGTTATTTAATACTGTATTAACTATTTAAAAAATTCTTTAATTATTACAAATTTTGGTAGAAGCATTAATTTATACTTATATACACAATGGACAAGTTAATTGCTATACCAGCCTGAATTTTAAAAATAAATTATATATTAAAGAAAATATGATTGAATGATTTATATATTTAATGATTAATTAAAGGATCCTTGGTGATATGAGATATTTGTTGTATGACCTTTAATAATTATTGAAGCTTAAGCAAACACACTCCCAACAATAGTAGCAATACCTAAACAATTTGACTAACCACATTATACATACCTTTTAAAAATTTTAATCTTTTGGTTATTACTAGTTTTAAAATCTATTTTAGACCAAATTTAGTTTCACAGCATGGTAATTAAATAAGATTATTAATAAGCTTAATCTACAATATAGTTCGTTATCACTTGCATTAAACTTGATCAAAAAACATAATAATTTTGCATACCTTCATTATCTACTTCCAAATTAATAAAAACTAACAAATAAATAATAATCTATTATTAAATCAAGCAATTAATATATAGATTATAAAAAAAAAAAATTATATACCTTGACTATCGATTTTAATAGTACAACTAGTTGAATTTTCAAGAGTATAATATAAAATCTTTTTTGATACTTTTGGTGGTTTATTATTGATTATTTTAACTGCAGATTTATTCTTCAATAAGATTTACAATTGTTTTTCGAGTTCTTTAGAAATTGCATTTGCATCAGGTCGATTTAGATGATCTTTATCCCAACATGAATTCATCAAAGTTGAATACCAAGGCGGTGTTTCTTTAGCAATTAAAGGCAGAACCCCATTGAGAATACTTAAAACTAAATAATTATCATGGATAATATTATGAAAAGGTGGCCTTTATGAGAAAATTTCCCACATTATCATTCCAAAACTGTAAATGTCGGATTCTCTATTTAATCTTTTACACTTCAGAACCTTGGGAGCAATATAAGGAAGAATACCATATATTGAATCAGTTTGTTTATTAACTGGTTCACAGAGACCAAGATCACCAATAGCCCAATCTTTAGTAGATTTATATTGAAAAATATTTCCGGAATGCAAATCTCCATGAACTAAACCAACTTTATAAAATGAAGTGATAGAAACAATAACATCATAAAGAATCAAAATTTTCTGTAAAAAGGTAATAGATGAATAATTTTCTTGCAAATATTCATACAAGCTATATCCCATAGAATAAAGTACAAGCATATAATTTTGTGTTTCTGGATCTTTTGTCAAACCAAAACAATTAACAAGTTGAACTGCATCAATCGTAAGCGTAAGATGTGTTTCAATCTAGTTTGAAAGAAATTTTTAACATGATTAGTATTATTTGAATAATGTATATTACAAATGTTTTGTCTAGTGCTCTTAAGTTTTAAATATGCAAAATTTAATTATATTAGATATATTGATTTAAATTTATTTAAATCTATTCAAATAAAATGGAACAATATTTATGATATGTATCAAAAACTATGAAATGATAAATTACCTCACAAATCCATTCTTCGCTAAATTTTTTAGAGTCATTTAAGCATTTAAGAATTACAAGTTCTTTTCCATATCTGAGAAGTTTTTGATTTTCCCATTTAAAAAACCAACCATTTTCCCATTCAGCCATATAAATAGTCGCAGAACCCCCTTTTATTTTATATTCAATATTTGTAAACTAATCATAAGATATCCACTCAACAATTGCATCTAGTCTTATTGTTGATAATTGGCATTTTTGAATGAAATTATCAATGACTTTATCACCAGATGTCCAATTTGTAAAATTGTTTTCCAAGTATTTTCTAATACAATATTCACAATTTGCAAGAGAATTAGTCCAATTTTGACAATAATCACACTTTTTTTTTTCCTCTTTCTGATTTTGGACATAAAATCAGTCAAACTCTAGGTCTAACATTTCAAGTAAGAAGTTCTTTTCCAGTTGAAGGAGATCTTTATCTTCATTTATTGACTTTTTCATAAATTCTATTTGTTCATCTCTAGTCGGATAAACATTTTGGTCAAGGAGAATAGTAGCTTTTTGATATGTTAGATGTGCAACATCAAACCGAATTCCATCTAATTCCCATGAATAGCTATTAGAATAACATTTCAAATAGACACTAATTAGTTTTTTCTTTACTTACCAATTTGTGTTGACCAAAGCTTTCCACCACGCAATACTTCATCCTCCATTAGGCTTTAACGGAATACAGAGTTTGAATTTTATACATAGTATACAGTTCATCAGTTATTTGTATCATAGTATAGGTAATCTCATAAATTCTGACACAACTATATTAATATAAAAATAAAAGTTTTTATATATAATAATTTATTTTATTAATTTTTTTTTAACTTTATCTTTTAAAAAAGCAATATATTATAATATTAAGTTATAAATATTAATTTTTTATATTTATATTAAATATTTTTAATGTGCAATTTTTTAGGTTATTAAATAATATTAAATTTATTTACTTATTAATTAATAATTATTATTTTTATTATGCAAATTATAATTTATTTATAAGACAAAAATATTCTTCATGATTATTTTATATATAAAATAAAAGTTTTATAAATTTTAAAAATTTTTTATTAATATAATTTTTAGATTAAAAACTAGTCAATAAGAAAAAAATATACTAGTGAAAACAATCTTGAAGATAATTCTATCACAAATAATTTATCTGAAGTTGATTCTAGTATGTTAGAAATTGAAAATAGCATTAATCTGGATCAATTTTTAATATAATATATGCTTATATAGTAAGTTAATAAATTTTATAAATAATAAATTTTTAATTAATATCACATTAAAATTAAGATTTAGAGAATCATTTTTTATGTTTATA
>CAJVPY010000741.1:0-23748 GCA_910591965.1 Dentiscutata erythropus
ATTAAAAAATTTAAATATTAAAAAAATTAGTAAAAATCTTCACAGGCAAATTTGCCTGTGTTACAATTTAAGGGATAAGATTTTGGGTGTTCTCAAGTATCAACTAGATGCAAATTTATAGTGATCGAAATAGTGCACAAGTATTATAATATAATTTTTAGCTGTTGTCAACATTTTGGATAAAAATCAATAAATGTGAATGATATTATTATTTAGATATGCTCAAATATTATTATTACTGTAGGTTTCTAATTATGCT
Source organism: Dentiscutata erythropus (assembly GCA_910591965.1). Lineage (NCBI taxonomy): Eukaryota > Fungi > Glomeromycota > Glomeromycetes > Diversisporales > Gigasporaceae > Dentiscutata > Dentiscutata erythropus. Next base: position 260 of record CAJVPY010000741.1, read on the forward strand.
CAATTGCAATGATAAACAAAATAAAGATTTCAATCCAGCTTGAGATGATTTTAAATAGCTTATCAAAAATTTTACAAAAAATGTGTGCGCTTATAAAATCATAATAAAAAGTATGAAAACACTTGATCAATACTTTATTAACTTTAATATTTATAAAGTTTTGACAAGAATATATTTTGGTGAAATGATAACTATTTAAAATTATTCTTTCACATAATAAATTACCTTATTTATTTTAATGACAAGATTGATTAAAAATATTTTAATTAAAATTTAATTTCCAACACATTTTTGACATACTTTAACCCATTAATTTGGGAGCTTTCCTTTATATGTATTCACCTTTGCAATCAAAAAGTTTGCAAAGTTTAATATATTAAAATTTATTTTTATCCTTTTATTATTTTTTTTTTACATTTTTATTTATTTATTTATTATATATATATATATTTATTTATTTATATATTATTTATTTTATTTTATTTTTATTTTAGAAAAAATCTAATTGGTGCTCCATGCACATTGTGCCCTCTTAAGTTTTGATAGTAAACAAAGACAAAGACTAATATTCAGGTTAGGGTTAGTGTTTTTTTATGAGAGGACAGAGTTGCCTAGTAAAATTTTGATATTGGCAATTTTTATAGTAAGAGAACAAAGTGCAGGGTGCACTATCTAGTCCAGTATTTTATTTTAGTTATTTTTAGTTTATTTTTATTTGCTGCATTAGGGGTTTCAGAATTGATTTTTTTTTGAAATAAGTGGGAGTTCAAAAGGTCGTATTTCTGATTTGAAATTCTGAAATAAGATATTAAAATAAGATTATTCAGAGATAAAATAAGCAAACTTTTTTTTATGTATTATTTTATAATTTAATCAATATTTATATCAGATAGTTAAAAATTTTTTTATGTGTTATTATATGATTTGATCGATATTTATATTAGATATTTAAAAGAATTATAAAATCTTCGCTTAAAATTTTTTCAAGTAATTTATTTAATAAATATTTTAAACCTATTAATTACTCAATAAATTAATATCAATATGCCACCAAAAAGAACCTTTAAACAAACTAGCAAAGAACAAAAACTTGCGATGGTCATGTTTATGAAAAATTCTACAAATCGAAATATTATTAATAGAAAAGCGGCAACTGGAATATCCATAAGTGGTAAATCTGTAACAAAAAATGCAGACTACATACAAATGGCTTTATTTGTAAATAAATAGTGCAAGGATAGTCAAAACAGCAAATGGCTGATAGACAACTTACAAAAAATTATATATGGATACTCATAGACTAACTGAAAAATCTGGTTGGGGCCTAACTAAACAAGATCATGCAAATGGAATCAATATTATTAAAGCTAAATTAGAAGAGTTGTGTCCATATTATGGAAGAATTAATATTCTATATGGTGATAAACAAAATGTGCAACCTACTTTTCTTGAAAATTTCAGCTTAGATAATGAAGATCGTAATGAAATATTTGATAGTAAATATAATATAACTTTAAATTTACAGAATAATAATAATTTAAAATCAGATTATAAATATTAATATATATTAATTTTTACAGAACATTGTCAAGATCAAAATCAAAATGAAAATGAAACAGAAAATGATTTAGATGGTATAGGAAATAGTATAAAGAATAATATAGATGATGTAGAAAATAGTACTGATAATGTAAACAGTATTGAAAATAGTGTAGATAGTACAAAAAATAGTATAAATTATATACATATATTGCATATTTATTATCAATTATCAATTAGTGTTTTTTTTAAATATATGATAATTAATATTTTATATTTATTATTAAAAATGATATATGAAGTACAAAAAACTTTATTATTATTTATATTAAATGAGTTTAATTTAGATAGTGATTCTGAAAAAGGTATTTGTTATATAAATTTTTATTATTAATAAACATATTTTAAAATAATATATAACTAATAAATTATATTTAGAAGAAAGTAATAATTGTAATTTAAATGATGATTCAATATTAATAATGAAGATAATTTATTTAATAGTAATAATATAATAATTATATATATATTTATTTAATTATTAATTATTAAATGATAATTTTAATATTTTAATGTGTATATAAAATTAGATGAATTTATTTCAAGTATTAATAATAACAAGCATTCTCTCGAATCAGATAATATTTCTGATAATGCAAATAGTAGTTTAACAAAATAACAACATTTATTAAATACTAAAGAACAAAATTATACTAAAGCTTCAGCAAAAGATATTTATTTTAATGCAAAATTAAAAAGTCTTCAGGTTGAGCAAGAATGAATTAAGGCTGAAAAAGAAATTGCAGAACAAAAATTAAGTATTGAAAAAGAAAAGCTTGAATGGAAAAAAGAAAAAGTTGAAAAGGAAAATATAAAAGATAATAAACAACAACAGAATAATATTATTATAGAACTTATACACCAAAATAAATCTTTATTAGAAATTAAAAAAATGTTAAATTTTTTTAACAATTTGTAATAATTCTTTATTGCTGCTTTTAAAGATTATATATTTATAATATAAATATTTAATAAATTTATAATTAATATTATTTAAAATAATTATTTTGTTGAAGAACTAAGTTTTGAATACATTTTCTTTTTTTTTCCTAATTTATTATCTTCATTATTTAAACTATCAAATATTGAACTTGATTCAATCTCAATTTCATTTAAATTTTCATTCCATATATCCATATTTTTTAATGATATATTATAAAGAATAACTGTTGCTTTTATAATATCTAAAACAAATTTTAAATTTTTTTCAGATGAAATTTGAGTTCTTATTCCATTTAAACAACCAAATCTTCCTTTCCAAATTCCATTCACATGTTCAATTCTAATTTGTTCTCTAGCAAGTAATTCATTAAAAGCTGCATTTTCAGAAATATTTCATATGGTTGCTTATATATGCGCTATGCAAATTATCTTGCAAAATATTTCCACTGTGTAAATCTCTGTGAACAAGTTCTTGCGAATGAATAGACTCCAGATCCGAAGCTATACAGTACAAGATATTCAATTTATCTTTCCATTCCAGTTGTAATACTTGTACAAGATTTTGTCGTAACGTTCCTTTTAATGCATATTCCATAACAATAATGTAGTCACCATTATCATTTCTTGATACTCCAATGCATTCCAAGAACGAAGGATTCTCGTAACCAATTCACAATAATTCTTTAATTCGTAGATAAATTCTTGCTCGTTTTCGTTTGAATTATGAATCACTATTCCATATATTATTAATTCTATCGAACCATTTTGCATAATATACAGTTGAAAATCCTAATTTTCCTAATTCATCGATATCTCTAAACTCATAATAATTAATCCAAGATAATTTAAATCTCTCATCGTTTAATATTTTCTTAAGTTCAGGATTGATATTATCTGGTGATTTATTTGCTTTCAAAAGACTTCTATGCTTTGTATACCAATAATTTGCCTTCTGTATATCTTTCTTTGTACCCATACCATTTCGATAAAATATAGCAACATTTTTCATAGCTCCCGAAATATCCATATTAGCAGATTTTTTATAGTATTCAATTGCTTTATTATAATCTTTATAAACCCCTAATCCTTCTTCATAACAACCACCAACATTACATATTGCATACGCATTATCTAAATCAGCAGATCTCTTATAATATTCAAATGCTTTCTGGTAATCTAATTCTACTCCAATTTCATGGTAATAACAAAGACCAACATCATTCATTGCAACCGGATTTCCTAAATTAGCTGCTTTCAAATGATATTCAAAAGCCTTCTTTTCATCTTTATTAACACCGATATCATGTTGATAATTGTAACCAAGTGTACGAAGTTGTTTAAAGCCCATTGGTTTTTTTATTTCAAAAGGAAAAAGAATTAATGGACTAAATACAAGTTTAATTGTCCGGAGTGTAGCGGAGGACATTTAATGTTTAATTAAAGTGATACAAAAGTTACATCAATAGTTACATTTTTGATTAGTTTATAAGTTGATTTAAATTTACGCATCAAAAAATGTATATTTGAAAATTTTCTGTATATGCCTGCATGCATATTTGGTAACAAATCCAAAATTTACGTACGTACGTACGTATTACGGCGGATTTGGAATTTAACCTTTTTTAAATTCCCTAAATTTAATTAACTTTAAGGGTTTAAATTAAAGAATTTAAAAAGGTCAAATTCCAAAAATCCGCCATAATGGCTTATTTCATTTAGTAAGATATTCAACTTAAAAAATCATAATATTCATCCTAACAAATTTCTTTGTAATTTCATTATGGTAAATGGTTGAAATGAAGGAATATCTATAGAATAAATTTCAGTTTAATAAAATTTTACATAAGTTCGATACTTTCTTACCAATTAAAATATTATGACATCTTGAATTAAACCTAAATTTAGGAAAGATAAGTGCGGTAAGCCTATATAAAAATAATATCAATTAATATATATCATAATTGCGTAGAAAAATATTCACCTTTTAACTCTTTTGCTTCTATATCAGTAAAGCGCGTATATCAAATGTCAGATATTTAATTTCTATCGGCAAATGTAGATTTGAGGATTGTAGTCAATGTTACATTCTTGATACATATTTATTTAAAAATTTTTGTCTGGATATTAATGACTTTTTTGCTTAGCACTAAATATTTGTGAGATAATGTATTATGAATACAATGCATTCTAGATAAACGTCGGCTTCCGTAATTAAGGTTCGATTCAAATATAATTCGACTAAATTCTCCAAATATATATGTATAAAATATTATTAATTGCTATAAAATTTGACAACAATCATAACATTATATACCTTTTAAGGTTGAAATTCCATCGTTATTATTGTACCCGTCAAGGATCAGAAAGTAAGACTGAAATAAAATATGCCACTTTCAATAACTAGAAATTGATAAAAATGAAAATTCATCGTTTAAAGCTAATCTCTTATCTCCTATAAGGTGTATAAATCCCAAATCAGATACATTCATAAAATCAGTCAAGCCAATATAAGGATATATAATAAGATTGATGTGACGCTTTAAAAAAAAAAGCAACATCTAAAACAGACTAAAATTTACCAGAAAAGTTTTGTATTATTTCATCTAATTTTCTTTTGGTTCGAAAAACTAATGAAGTTAAAAGACTTAAACTTTGGATATGTGAAGTTGATTATTTAAAAGCTTTAAATATAACTACAGCCAAACCTATCAAAATCGATGTGCGTGGTACTTTGTATCAGTATTGAGAGGACCAGCATTGGCCACAATTAGTACCTTTGTAAAACTTAAATTACCTACCTTTTCTTACAAAGTTACCAAAAAATTTATTGATGCTCCCATAATACTCAAAAATCTTATCTTCAAATAAAAAATAATTCTGACAGCACATTAGTCAGTAGAAGTGTTCACCAATGCTTTTTTTTTCACGAGAATTTGATTCTTCTACATGAAATATAATAATTGTCACCAGTTTTTAATGATTGTATAATATTTTCAGAGAAATGAGTTATCAAAATTATGCCTTGTCAGTAAAATGGAGTAAATGAATTGTCAGTAGTGTGGCTTTGGTGACTTGGTATTTCTAAAAAATGGACTTCAAATAGTTAACCTGTAACCCAAAAAACTTGAGCATAGTCATTGTCTTTTAAAAATTTATCTTTTTAAAACACAGTTCTCTACAGTATATCAAGAATACAGATTTTAAAGAAGGTTTGTAACAGAACTTCGATGCAAAAAAAGATAAATTGATTTTAAAATTCTTATCCCAAAGAACAAACTACTAAAAAAAGAATAAAAAATCTAAATTTATAATTAAGTGAAATGATTAATTTATTTATTTCTGTAATATAAGGGTTAAATTATGTAGAATTTAAATAACTAAAAAAATTGCTACAGTTGCATCTTAATAAGAGCACATTACATATTTTAAATAATTTAAATTTTATATAATTTAAAGGAAAATTTTACTCGGGACACCTGAAAACCTCACGAGGACCGATTCGGGACCCTATATCTAATCTACATTATGTTGTATATGTACCCTTTTATCTTAAAACTGCACCCTAACTCTAAAAATTCTTAGACCGATGAAAATTAAATAAATTCTATTATAAAAATAATATAACAAGAGAATTTATGTGGTTCAAATCTTGCGGAATATTGTAATGAAAATGAAATTCCATTTTCAAGAATTGGAAGGCGCAGTTAAACAAAAGAATCAAAAGATGAGATTAAATGGTATAAGTAACTTGATAACTATAATGGATTGTATAAAAGAGATGAAATTAACCTCTGTGTTTTTTTAAACCAAAATTATTTGATACAGACTATGATGTATTTAATATTTTTATAACCTTGTTATGTATTTTTATAATTTATTATTCACACCGCACATGGCATATATATATTTTTAGTTTTTTTTATAACCAGCTTACAAAGTTTTAAGCGGTGCTGAAAAGTCGTAAACAAAGCGCATGTAAAAATCAATAGAAGCGCTAGTTTTCTTATAAAATAAAAAACAAGTAAAATAACTATGCTCAACCGTAGAAGAATTTTAGGATTTGTTGATTACTGTTAAAGGCCTGTTAAGAGTGGATTCGGATGTTAATTTTTACTAAAAAAAAGACTTTTAACTTACTTTTAGCCTGTAAATAAATACGTAAACATAATAGCTTCTGATATTAAATTTGGTACAAGGTTAAAAAGGCAGCTATTATGAAATTTCATGTTATTTGCATATTTGTAATCCTCATCTATTTTTAGGGCCAAAGTTTATATTTTTATAGTCATTTTATTTTGCTTAGTCAATTCGATTTTTTTTCAAAAAAAAATTATTCTAGCTAAATTTCTAAAAAAAAAACTGTTGTTAAAATATTTTCATGTAATAAATAACTAGTAACAATTATCTTTAAAACCGGATCTTCAAAAATGCAGATAAAGTTGTTCAGCACAAAGATTAGTTTTCTTACAAAAACTACGAAAAATTTACCGAAGCTAACCTTCCCGAAATAGACCCCATAATATTTAACAACCTTATCTTTAGATAATACATAACTCTGACAGCCCATTCAGCCGATAGAAATTTTCACCAATGCTTTTTTTTCTGCAATCTAATTCATTAACATGAAGTATAATAATAGTCTCCAGTTTTTAATGTTCAGAGAAATAGTAGTTGCAGTCAAATAACTTATCGAGAAACTTTGATATTGATTAAATGATATTTTCGTAGAAATGAGATATCAAAATTATGTCTTGTCAATAAAACGGAGTAAATGAATTGTTAGTATTGTGGCTTCGGTGATTTAGTATTTCAGAAAAATGGACTTTGAATAGTTAACCTGTATAACCAAAAAAACTTGTGCATAGTCATTGTCTTTTAAAAATTTATTTTTTTAAACACAATTCTCTTCGATGCAAAAATGATTTTAAGAGGACACTTACTCAAAGAACAAACCATTAAACAAAAATATTGAGAATATTAATCTAAAATTTATAGTTAAGTGAAAATAAATATTTATTTTGCAATATAAGGATTAGATATTGTAGAAAATTTTAATAACAATGAAAAAATTAATGTAATAACATCTTCCTAAGTACACGTTACATAAACATATTTTTATATAATTTAATATTCCACAGTACTAATCTGTTTACTAATATATTCTAAAATATTCTTCGAATCATAGATCTTACTTGTATATACGTCTTGAGAATGGATTTGTTCAATCGGTTCTTGTTTAATCTCATTAGCTTCCAAAATTTGTTTTTTGATTTCACTATCATCTTCTTGTTCCATTTCTTCTAACCAATGAGTGACTATTTCAAGAATTTCTTTTGCAGTGGGTCGTTTATCAATATCTTTATCCATACATCTCATAACTAATTTAACATAAAAATCTGGTCCTAAACATTTAGGTCTTGATCCATCGACAATTCTTGATACAAGATCACCATTAAATGGAATTCCATCAAATGCTCTTTGCCCAGTCGAAATCTCTGTCGCAATAACTCCAAGACTGTAAATATCTGATGCTTGAGTGTATGGTTGACCCACCAAAACCTCAGGTGCAATATATGGCAGAATTCCACAAATCTTTCCTTCCTTTACTTTTTTAGAAAGTCCAAGATCTGTGATATATGCGTTTTGCAAATCACGTTGCAAAATATTTCCGCTGTGTAAATCTCTGTGAACGAGTTCCTGTGAATGAATCGACTCAAGATCTAAAGCTATATAATACAAAATATTAAATTTATCTTTCCATTCCAATTGTGATACTTGTATAAGATTTTGTCGTAACGATCCTTTTAGTGCATTATGCATAACAATAATATAATCACCACAATCATTTCTTGATACTCCAAAACATTCCAAGAACGATGGATTTTCGTAACCAATTTCACAATAATTCTTTAATTCATGGATAAATTCTTGCTCGTTTTCGTTTGAATTATGTATCACTTTAAGTGCACCATTTTGCCACAAATTATTAATTCTATCGTACCAACGTGCATAATATACAGTTGAAAATCCCCCCTTTCCCGTTTCCATGATATTTCTGAACTCATTGTAATTAATCCAAGATAATTTAAATCTCTCATCGTCTAATATTTCCTTAAGTTCAGGATTGATATTATCTGGTGATTTATTAGTTTTCAAAAGACTTCTATACTTTGTATACCAATAATTTGCACTCTGAATATCTCTCTTTGTACTGATACCGTTTCGATAATATAGTGCAACATTTCTCATTGCCGCTTGACTACCCATATTGGCGGATTTTTTATAGTATTCAAATGCTTTATTATAATCTCGATCAACCCCATATCCATTTTCATAACAATGACCAACATTACACATTGCACCAGCTTCATCCAAGTCAGCGGATCTCTTATAATATTCAAATGCTTTCTGCAAATTTCTTTCTACTCCAATCCTATAATGGTAACAAATACCAACATTATTCATCGCAACCGGATTCCCTAAATCAGCTGCTTTCAAATAATATTCAAAAGCCTTCTTTTCGTCTTTCTCAACACCGATACCATGTTGATAATTGTAACCAAGTGTACGAAGTTGTTCAGAGTCCATTAGTTTTTTAAGGGAAATAATTGTCCGGAGCGTAGCAGAGGACATTTAATGTTTATTCAAAGTGGTACAATGGTTACATCGATAGTTACGTTTTTGAGTAGTTCATTAATTGACCTACATTATTGCATCAAAAAAACGTAAATTTGAAAATTTTCCGCGTTTGTCTGCATGCATATTTGTATTTTAGTGTAACTAATCCAAATTTTATTAATGAAATCGTAGCTAATTAATTAAATAAAATAACTCAACAATTTTTACTATCGACTTGATTGGCTAATATTGCTTATCTCTTAATACGTTTTGCAGGCAAATTTGCCTGCAAAATTCAATTTTAATGTAATTGCCAAAAAATGAGATGGGAGAGGTCTCCCTAAGAGATACCTCTAGACTTGAATAACATAATGGCAAAATGCCGATTGTGTAAATTGTGATACCAGAAAAATGTACTAATCAGGTATTGCTGCGCCACACATCGTTGATCAAACCCCAATAAAGTTTAGTGACTTTTATTATTGGATGTTAATTGCTCTTATTTATTCTCACACTAAAAGTTGGCTTATTTTATGTTTTTTTAAAAAGAATGACTTCCAGATCGGGGGTTTTTTTTAAGAAAAAAAAATGTTTAAAAAAAAAAAACTTTCGAATTGATTTTTTTTTTTTTTTACCTGAAAATTATTTGCAATTGTTTAAAGAATTATGCAACTTTAAGTTTTGTGTCAAAAATATTTTTATCACAAACGAATCTTCTTAATTCAAAATAAATAATACAACTTTAGCAAGTTGTTTACTATTTAAAATAACAGTAGAAGGATAGTATTCTGCCGTTCTTAAATAAATTAATAAATAAATAAAAAAGGTAAAACTTATTACTAGTTATTGGCTGTTAATTTAAAATTTTGAGTTAATCTCTAAGAAATTTTTAATATTTAGTTTGTAATGATGCAAGAAGATGAAGAATTACCCACTGAGTGGGCAGATCTTTACGAAGTTTTATTTATTTCACAAACACTTGAAGATCTTTTAGCTGAAGAGATCTTTGTTGTGGCATATCCCATTCTTTATGCTTTAAAAAATATCATACATGTTGAAAAATAAATAGGTATTTTATTTAGTATTGGGGCTAATATTTGAATTTACATTTATTATTTGTACGTAGTCATATGTATGTACATGCACATATATATATATATATAGTTTTAAATAAAAATTTTTAAAAGTTATTTTAAATATATTATGATTAATATATCTTAAAGTAAAAGTTCAATAATAATATGGGGATCGCATATAATAAAAATAATCAATAAATTTAAAAAATAAATATATTTACTTATATTTTGTGTAAATTAATGAATTTAAAGTAGTATAAATTATTTAAAATACAATTAATTTTTATAATTTATATCTTAAAAATAAAAATAAAGTCTAGAAGAATATATCTTATAAAAATATTGGTAAGTTTTCAAAATTTTATTTTTAAAAAATATTGTAGAACTTTTCGCAGGCAAATTTGCCTGCGAAAAGCCTACACACGAAAAGATACCAGCCCAACAACAAATTTTGTACTAAATATTGTAATTGCTCCGTAAAAAATTTACATCATAGCGATAAAATAATAAGCTTATTGAATTTATTGATAATGACAAAGGGTTCGTCTCAAAAAAGCTACAACTTAATCCTTCTAACTTGAATAATAATGCAAAAGTGATTTTTCGTAAATATAAACATTAAGGTACTGCATTTTATATAAACATACATTTTAATGTTATGAACTTTATTAAATAATATGTTTAACATTAGTACACATTATACATACATATAACCAAAGAACTTCATCATTTCAATCATAGAATTTTTTTAAAAACTCATAATATTCATCCTCACACATCCACTAGCTGAAGTGAAAGAATATCTAGAGAATAAAAAATTTTAGTTGATAAGAAAGCATCAAACTTCTGAAACGCTTATGTAAGAATTTTATAACACTAATCTTTAAATAATTTTTTAGGTTCTACCACGAAATCTCGAAATAGATTCCGAAAGGACGTAATGCCGACAAAGTTAGCTAACATTTGCTATAATGCTGGCCAATTTGGTCGGTATTATGTTCGTATGGAGAAAATTTACAGTCGGAACGTTTTAATTATTAAAATTAAATGTTATGGTCTAAATTGCTAAATGCATATGTACGTACTGATTATAAAATTTATAGAGTAACTGATAAAAACTGATAAGAGCTCGCAAATTATCTAAGGACCCATAAGTAAACTATATAAAAACTGATAAGTAACTGATAAGTAACTCATAAGAAATTTTACGATGATAGATTAAAATATTACTTTTAATCTCAGTAGTCACTCCAATTCTTGCATATGATTGGTTAAAAATTTTAGCATAATAAAAAAATTATGAAAACTGGAAATTTTCGCCCATACGTCTTACAGGAAAGTGGCATTCAGAATTTCGTGGCAAAACTAGAATTGTTGCCCGAGTTGAAATAGTGACCAGGTCAATACTGTAGTCACATAAGTCAAGTTTGATAATTTACGTTAATTGTAGTATATCGGTATAAAAAACTCATCACCTTTAATTATTGTAGTTACTGTACCGGATTAATACCCAATAATTAAAAAATCACAAACTTATGACGATTAATCTAGACATACTTTTCTATTTATAATTTTGACGATGATAATATTATACTCTCGTTAAGGATACAATCAATTTTATAGCATTCGAGGAAAAAAGTGAAATCCGCCATTTAATCGATTTCCGATTCTATTAGAGTCAAGTTAGGTGATTTAACTTTCCAAAATTAATAAATTCAGTTAAAGTTATGACCATGAAGAAGGAAAAAGTATTATTTGCATAAAAATTACAGTTTTACCATTGAAGCGTTATATTTTAGATTGATTTGTATGTTACGTCATTTATATATTTATATGAATTTATTTGCACTTTATTTTATTAATGTTTAATAAAATTTAAATAACATCTTATTCTGTAGAGATGAGAATGTCCATTTTTGAGAGAAGAATATGCATATTCGGATTGCTGGGATGAAAATGCATCGATACATATGACTTTCACATAGTAATAAAAAAAAAAAAAAGCAGTGTATGTATTTAGAAAGAAATCACTTATAGTGAGTGTATTTACGAAGAAATACATAGATTCAAATTTCATAGCCGGAATTCGTTATGAGGAATTTCGTTTCGATTGTAAATAGATTTATAAATGGGTCTGTTTTGTAAACCAAAATCAATACAAATAAAAAAAATTAGTAGAGTTTCAAAAATTAGTGACTTTACTGAGCAACTCAATCTCAACCGTATACAATCAGTTTAACCAAGATTATTTCGATTGATCAGGTTTTCTGGTCAGCCTTAAACGCACGTTAGTAAACTATTGTTATTTTAATAGAATATATAATTAGTCCCAGGATTTATGATAAAAATTATATAAATTTCTTTTGAAAAAACAGGCTTCGAACCTGACTCGTGCTCAACTGATTTATCTAAAAAATTGATTTTGTCACCCAATTAGTTCAAATTATGTTGGCCGTGATCTGATATTCGAATAATATAATCATAAGTAGCTAGATTTATAAAAAAAAGAAAGACTAAAACTTTATCGTCAGCAAAAAAGTATTTAAATTTCAGACGTCCATCTCATTCTTAAAACTTTCAATTCATCTTTTAAATTAACCGCACATAGCAAAGATTACGAAGCTTAATCATGCAAATAAATATTATTGACAAATTTTTTACAGTATATCGATTTTTCAAACTTTATAAAGAATAAAACTTTTAGAATAACCAGCTTGGTGCCGAATTTGTTAATAAATAATATTCGTATTTATTTTCACTTTAAAGTCTTTTTTAAATTTTATCCCCTCTAACTTTCACATTTCACTTTTTAAAAATTTTTTTGACGAAAGTCAAAACTTAGTTTCGACTTTTACCAATGCAAAACTGGATTTTGCTTAATTATTATAGTAGAAAGTACTTTGACTATTTCTCGAAATACTCTGATGTTTAAGGATCGATTGGTATGGTTGGTACTGTTGGTGTATATTCGGATGTTAATTTCCAAAAAAAAGAACATGCAATTTATTTTTGAATACGCAGATATCATAGCTTTTCGATATTCAATGCGCTTTTATGAAAATTTGCTATATTTAGTTTTTTAGTATATTAGTAATTCCAATCATTTATGCCGAAAATTTTAATTCAAAATTGATTTTCTTTATTTTTAATCTCCAATAACCAAATGATCAAAATAAATGATAAAACATATAGATTAAGTGAAAAGAAAATATTTATCTGTATAATGGAATTAGATATTGTATTGTAAAAGAAATATTACTATAGTTACATCTTCCTAAACCATGTTATATAAACACTTATTTTATTAAAATCAAAATTTGAGAATTTGCACGAGATTTCTATGTACTGATAATATTTTCTAAAAATTATTTGAATCAAATATCTTGCTGATATATAAGTCTTGTGTGTGTATTTGCTTAATTTGTTCTGGTTTAATCTTATTAGCTTCGAGAATTTGTTTTTTGATTTCATTATCATCTTCCTGATCCATTTCATCTAACCAACTTGTGATCATTTCAATTATTTCTGTTGCAGTTGGCCGTTTATCAATATTTTTATCCATACATTTCACAGCTAGTTTAACATAACAATCTGGTCCTAAACATTTAGGTCTTAATCCAGAGATAATTCTTGTTACAAGATCACCATTAAACGAAATTCCATCAAATGCTCTTTGTCCGGTCGAAATCTCCGTCGCGATAATTCCAAGACTATAAATATCTGATGCTTGAGTATATGGTTGACCCACCAAAACCTCGGGTGCTATATATGGCAGAATTCCACAAATTTTTCCTTCTTTTACTTTTTTAGAAAGTCCAAGATCTGTGATATATGCGTTTTGCAAATCATGTTGCAAAATATTTCCGCTGTGTAAATCTCTATGAACGAGACTTTGAGAATGAATTGACTCAAGATCCAAAGCTATATAGTACAAAATATTCAATTTATCTCTCCATTCCAATTGTGATACTTGTGCAAGATTTTGTCGTAACGATCCTTTTGGTGCTTTCTGCATAACAATGATATAATCACCATGATTATTTCTTGATACTCCAAAACATTTCAAGAATGAAGGATTCTCGTAACCAATTTCACAATAATTCTTCAATTCGTGGATAAATTCTTGCTCGTTTTCGTTTGAATCACAAATCACTTTAAGTGCACCGCTATACCATGTACTATTAATTCTATCGAACCAACGTGCAAAATATACAGTTGCAAATCCTCCTTTTCCTTTTTCCATGATACCTCTAAAATCACTATAATCTATCCAAGATAATTTAAATCTTTCATCGTCTAATATTTTCTTAAGTTCAGGATTGATATGATCTGGTGATTTTTTAGTTTTTAAATGACTTCTATATTTTGTATACCAATAATTCGCCTTTTGTATATCTCTCTTTGTACCGATACCGTTTCGATAAGATTTAGCAAAATTACCCATTGCTGATTTAGAGCCCATATTAGCAGATTTTTCATAGAATTCAAATGCTTTATTATAATCTTGATCAACCCCACGTCCATATTCATAACAACTACCAACATTACATATTGCATAAACATTATCCAAATCAGCAGATCTTTTAAAATATTCAAATGCTTTCTGGTCATTTATTTCTACTCCAATTCCATAAAGATAACAAACACCTACATCATTTATTGCAGCCGGATTTCCTAAATCAGCAGCTCGCAAATAATATTTAAAAGCTTTCTTTTCGTCTTTCTCAACACCGATACCATTTCGATAATTGTAACCAAGATCACGAAGTTGTTTAGAGTTCTTTTTTTTTTTAAAGAAGGAAAAAAATTTCATGCTCTAAATAAAATTCAAATTTTAATCGTCTGTAAGTGGGACGGAGAACGTTTAATATTTGATTAAAGTGATACAATAGTTACATTTTTGATTAGTTCATTAATTATGGTTGCATATTTGTATTTTAGTGTAACAAATCCAAATTTTATTAATGAACTAGGAAATATCCGGGTACATATGTTGGGTAAATACGGTATTTTATATAATAATAATACCCCGTGATCTTGATATAATGATCGGGGTATTAAACCGGTAAAACTATAAAAGACAAATCTAATAAAACTGACCCAAAAAAAAAATCAGGCCCTAAACTAAACATAATAAATCATTTACAATTCACAAACCTTAGAACTTTTTCAGCTAAATAAAATATCATCTTAACATCAAATTTTATTAGTGACCATGCTTTGTTTGATCTACATAGAAGACAAAATTTTCATCCTATTCTTAAATGCTCAAATTCTTATTGTCATAACTGTTTTCAAAAATATGAGAACGACGATTTTTATATAACCTACATGAAAAAAAATTAAAAATAATATAGAGAATAATTGTGATGGATGATAATTTAGTTGGAGCAGAGAGAAGTAGAGTGGAAGACTTTGATCCAGACATCGGCAAATTCATAAGAGTAAGCATTATGGCGGATTTGTAAAATTTAACTACTTTATGGTCCTCCAAAAAAATTGTCAGCTCTTCAATCTATAATAACAATGCGTCTAATCCATTCACAACACATTTTAAATTTCAGTAAAATTTCGGTAACCCATTTTAAATATATAATTTGAATATATCTGACTACGTATATCATTGTTTAAATCAAAATAATAAGTCTGAGGGACGAAAAAGGGTTGACTAAGTTGACACATTAAGTCAAATATTCTATTGATTACATATCGATATATATGAAGTCAATTAAATGACTTGCATACGGTAGTCAAATTTTTCAAAATTTGGAAATGTGCCGTAATGGGCTCTTCTGTAATTGTAATAAATTTTAGGACATTCCATGTAGAAACTTTAATTAGTAATCCGACTATTAAAAATTATTTTTGCAACATAATACTTATCAATAGTTTGAAAAATTAACTTTAACCCTGAGGAACAAAATATTAAAAAGAAATGCAATTTAAAGTGATAAACAGAATATAATAAGTATGCATTATGCATTTTTCCTTGTTTTCACTTGTGCCATACGTATTAATACGTACTTATAAAATGTAATATAATTTGATTATCATACTAACTTTATGATTTTCCTTTTAATTCAGAACTTTATAATAAGCTTTATGCATTATTGGAATGTCTAAATCTCTAATTATACGTTACAAGAAAAATTGATTGGATAGCTATTTAGATTGTTTACCATCTTCATCTATTAATATTTTGTTCCGTACACATTAAAAAGCAAATTCAACCCCTAAGATATCTGTCATTGTCCGGCGCCTTTTTTTGGCAACAGACCTCTCAATCTCCATAATAAAAAAAGACGCTAAATAAAGCTTAGATTTCAATGTTTCAAGGATAGCATACGCATGTTCAAGGTGGTATGCAGTTTCAGGATTTGTGGGGAGAATGTAAGTGTCTACTACAAATCCAAAGAGATAGACACCACCACCACACCAGATCATTGAATAAATATTTATACGAGTACCTATAAAGAAAGAATTGTTAAATATTAATTCTATTATTATTTATTTGTTTAAACGTTTACTATAAAGAAATGTTTGCAATTTCAGGAAATTTCCCCTTAATAATAATGTTTTAATTGTTCTCAACTTCATACTCAAAAAAAATCTTTTGCAATAGTTGCAAGCATATTAATTACAATTATAAAACTATAAATAATATTGGAATATATAATTAATAAAAGTTAATATATAGTCACTTGTACTCATACACCGCCAATTTAATAAGGTCATGATCATCTGCATTTTTGGTCTTTGATGAATTGTTTAATTCGTCTTTCATCATGACCATTAATTTGATCTTATCTATCCACTGTTTTTGACGGCAGACCAGTCAGTGCATTACCATCTTCGATTCCTTCTGAAATTTTTTGGGGCATGATCTAGATCAGATCTGCGCAACGCAACGTTGTGCTATATATATATAAGATCAAGATCAGATCAAGATATAATATAATATTAAATTTTTGATGAAAATCCTTTCCGTTTTAGCCTAAAAGGAAATGTGGCGAATCACGAGTAAGGTCACATCCAATAAACTAGATGTTTAACGTTTAATCTTAAACTTTATTGGAAGTGATCTATGACATGCAAACAAAGAAAGATTGGAGGGAGTTAAATTGTAGCCTACTGTAATACCAACCCAACGATGAATTTCACACATGATTTCGGGAATTGCTCCGAAAAAATCTGCATCACATAACGATAGAATTATAAGCTTATTGAAATTTATTGATTATGACAGAAGGATCATCTCAAAAAAAGCTACTTATAAAAGTAATGAATAATATTTGCAAACTGGTACTTTATAAATATGATCACTAATGTACTGTATTTTATACAAATATCGATTTAATAATCTGAACATTATTAAATAATATGTTTAACATTAGTACACATGATACACATAACCAAAAACTTCATTGTTTAAAGCATAGAACTTTTTTAAAATCATAATATTCATTCTCACAAACTTCTTCAGTAACTCCATTTAGGCGGACTGGTTGAAGTGAAGGATTATCTAAAGATTATTTCGATTGATCAGGTTTGCTGACTTAACTAGTTTAGCCTTAGACAGAGGCTTGGCCACGTTAGTTGTTCTTTTAATATAATGCATAAAATTCACATTCATAGTGACTTATTTTTAATATCATATCTGAGTTAAAATTCAACATTTTCTTAACTAATTCACTCTACTTATCCGAATAATTGCGTCTAAAATGAAGATCAAAAAATTTAGACCAATATCATCTTTGTCACAATTTTTAGCAAGTTCATTCTAGAAAAGTTACGATTATAATGTATTTAAGTTTTTGTTGATGCGTTTTCTTCAGCCCAAGATTTATAATAAATTAAATTTTTGCTTAAAAACTGATTTCTGATTTTTAAAATTTTGTACATGTAGATCTACTGTTAATCGAATCAGTCGGCTAGCCATTAAGAAATTTACTCAATCAGTTAAAAAAAAAAAAAAAAAACTTTAAAACTTTATCGTCAGCAAAAAATAATCAACTTGATGTTTTTTTAAAAAATTTCCAGCGCATTTTGAGTTATTATTGGTTAAAAAACCGTGACTCAAGCATTATGAATTTTAATTTTTTTATTTATGCTGCAAAAGTCTCGGCTCAACCGATTTGGTTAAAAAATTGTACATATAGACCTACTGTTGAGTCAGTCATTTGTCGATTAAGAAATTACTCAATCAGCTCATGTACCCAGATTTTTGTTGGGCATGATCAGATATTCGAATAATGTAATCGTAAGCAGATGTATTATAAAAAAAAACTTTAAAACTTTATCATTAGCAAAAAATATTCAAATTACGGACATTTCATGTTATTATAATTTTCAATCTCATCTTTTTAATTTAAACGCGTTTATTAAGATTACGGATCTTATACATGCAAACAAATACTATTAACGAATTTATTATAATGAGTCTTCAAATTTTAATGGCCCAGTTTGGTGCTGAATTTTGATAGCAAATAACAATAATATTTAGAACATTTTTAAATTTTATCGTCTCTCATTTTCGATTATCAGGTTTTACCACTTTCGTCAGTTTCGCCAGTTTCGCATTTCGCTTTTTCAAAAATTTTTTGAAGCCAAAAATTGTGTTTGACTCTTGCCAATACAAAAACTCCGAGTATCGCCTAATAATTATAGAAGGAAGTACTTTGACTGTTTCTTGAAATAGGGTTGTATTTAAGGATTGGTTGATATGGCTGGTAACTGTTAAGTGTGGATTCAAAAGCCAATTCTCCAAAAAAAAAATAAGGACTTTAAATTGGGCTGTAATTGAAAATATGTATATATCATAGCTTTTCAACATTCAATTTTGATAGAAAATTTGCTATGTTCATTTTTATATTTTAATCTGCCGAAAATATTAATTTCAAAATTGATTTTCTTGATTTTTAACCTCCAATAAACAATGCACCAAAAATAAATGACAAAAATAATTTAAACCATATAGATTAAGTGAAAAGAAAAATATTTATCTGTATAATATAATGGAATTAAATATTGTATTGTAGAAGGAAATATTACTATAGCTGCATCTTCCTAAGACATGTTATATAAACACATTTTATATTCTGAAAATTTATTTGTGTCGTATATCTTGCTGGTATATAAGTCTTGTGTATGTATTTGCTTAATTGGTTCTGGTTTAATCTTATTAGATTCCAGAATTTGTTTTTTGACTTCACTATCATCTTCCTGATCTATTTCATCTAACAAACGTGAGATTAATTCACCCAAACATTTAGGTCTTAATCCAGAGATAATTCTTGATACAAGATCACCATTAAACGAAATTCCATCAAATGCTCTTTGTCCGGTAGAAATCTCCGTCGCGATAACTCCAAGACTATAAATATCTGATGCTTGAGTATATGATTGACCCACCAAAACCTCAGGTGCTATATATGGCAAAATTCCACATAATTTTCCTTCCTTTACTTTTTTAGAAAGTCCAAGATCTGTGATATATGCATTATTTAAATTAAGACTTTGCAAAATATTTCCGCTGTGTAAATCTCTGTGAACAAGTTCCTGAGAATGAATCGACTCTAGATCCAAAGCTACACAGCACAAGATACTCAATTTATCTTTCCATTCCAATTGTGATACTTGTACAAGATTTTGCCGTAATAATCCTTTTTGTGCATTCTGCATAACAATAATATAATCGCCATGGGTTTTTTTTTTTTGACACTCCAAAACATTCCAAGAACGATGGATTCTTGTAACCAATTTCACAATAATTCTTCAACTCGTGGATAAATTCTTGCTCGTTTTGTTTGAATCACGAACCACCTTAAGTGCACAATTACACCACCTATAATTAATTCTATCGAACCATTCTATTTCCTCGATATTTCTGAACTCATTTATAATTAATCCAAGATAATTTAAATCTCTCATCGTCTAATAATTTCCTAAGTTCAGGATTAATATGATCTGGTGATTTATTAGTTTTCAAAAGATTTCTATATTTTGTGAACCAATAATTTGCCTTCTGAATATCTCTCTTTGTACCGATACCGTTTCGATAAAAGTTAGCAACATTTCTCATTGCTGCTTCAATTCCTATATTAGCAGATTTTTTATAGTATTCAAATGCTTTATTAAAATCTTGATCAACCCCAATTCCATTTTCATAACAACCACCAACATTACACATTGCAGCAGCATGATCTAAATCAGCAGATCTCTTACAATATTCAAATGCTTTATAGTAATTTCTTTTTATTCCAACTCCATAAAGATAACAAAGGTCAACATCATTCATTGCACCCGGATTTCCTAAATCCGCTGCTTTCAAATAATATTCAAAAGCCTTCTTTTCGTCTTTACTAACACCGATGCCATGTTCATAATCGTAACCAAGTGTATGAAGTTGTTTAGAGTCCATTTTTTAAATGAAAAAAATATATATATTCATGCTCTAAAAAAAAAATTCAAACTTTAATCGTCTGAAATAGGACAGAGAACATTTAATGCTTGATCAAAGTGATACAAAAGTTACATCAATAGTTACGTTTTTGATTAGTTATTTAATTTACCTATAATATTACATTAAAAAAACGTAAATTTGAAAATTTCCGTGTCTTTCTGCACGCATATTTGTATTTTTAGTGTAACCATAGCCCTTTGTTACGAAAATTGTGTTTAGATTTTCTTTGTTATATTTCTATATTGTAATAGTATTTTTTACTATATTTGTTAGCTCTATTGTTATGGAATGGTGTGCATGGTTTAGAACCACAGATATTGGTTCGAGACCATAAATCTTGGTTTGGAACCATAGGTCTTGGTTCGAGACCTTTCCGACCATGGCTATTTTGCAATGTATAAATATAACAGCCAAACTAATAGAGAATAGGAAGAATTCGACATGAGTCATAAATAAAATAACAAATAAAGTACCTTATGAATTGTATACCAACCAAGTTACTTTCTTTAATAACCTGTTATTATAAAATCGGAATCCTTTATAAACATTCATCTCGTATAACCTATGCTTGTAACCCTGAGCTAATTTGACCTCATGTTAGCCAAGTCTCTCCCACGGTTACAACACCATTCATTAAATAAAATACTCACCTAATTTTTACTATCGAATTGATTGGCTAAATACTAGCCCAACAATGAATTTCGCACGAAATTTTGGGGATTGCTCCGTAAAAATCTACATCATAGCGACAGAATAATAAGCCCATTGAAATTTATTGATAATAATAAAGGGATCACTTCAAAAAAAGCTACAACATATAATCCTTCTACAAGGGTAGTACTTTGTAAAAAAAAAAGCATATAATCACTAATGTACTGCATTTTATACAAATATCGATTTTAATGATCTGAAATTTATTAAATAGTATGTTTAACATTAGTACACATGATACACATGACCAAAGATTTTCATTGTTTAAACATAGAAATTTTTTAAAATCATAATATGACTAGTTGAATTGAAGGAATATCTAAAGAATAAAAATTTAACCGAGATTATTTTGATTGATCAGGTTTGCTGGCTTAACTAGGTTAGCCTTAGACAGAGGCTAAAATATTGTTCTTTTAATCTAATACATACATATTGACTTGTTTTTAATATCTTATCTGAGTTAAAGTTCAACATTTTACTTAATTAATTTACTTATCAAAATGATTGCGTCTAAATGATGATCCATAAATTTAGACCAATATCATCATTGTCACAATTTCAACAAGTTCATTCCGGAAAAGTTACGTTTATAATGTATTGAGTAATTGTTGATACGTTTTCTTCAGTCCAAGATTTATGATAAATTTAAATTTTTGCTTAAAAACTAATTTCGAACCTGACTCAAACATTATGACTTTTAAAATTTTTTAATTTGATGCAAAGACTCGTGCTCAACTGATTTAAAAATTGTACGTGTAGATCTACTGTTAATCGAATCGTCGATTAAGAAATTTACTCAATCATGTACTCGAGATTTTTGTTGGATATTCTAATAATGTAATAGTAAGCAGACCGGTTTATAAAAGAAAAGACTTTAAATTTTATCGTCAGCAAAGTATCCATATTACAGACATTCCGTGTTATTCATAATTTTTAATCTCATCTTTTTTTAATTTAACAGCACTTATTAAGATTACTGAGCTTATTTACGCAAACAAATACTATTAACTAATTTCTATATCGAGTCTTCAAACTTTAAAAAGAATAAAATTTTTAGAATAACCAGTTTGGTGCTGTATTTTGTATTTTGATAGTAAATAAAATTAATATTTAGTGTCTTTTAAATTTTATCTCTCTCATTTTCGATTGCCGTTTAGCACTGTATACAGTACCCGGTTTTTTACATAGTGAAAAATTAAAAATCACGTGTATAACTTAATTGTTAACATCACATGGTACTTATAAATAATATTTTAAAAAATTGATCTACATTATTTGTCACGCCGGGTACTGTATACAGTACAGTGCTAAACGGTATCAGCTTTTTCAAAATTTTTTGATAAAAGGCAAAATTTGATTTTGACTTTTTCCAATACAAAAATTCTGTGTTTCGTCTAATAATTATAGAAGGAAGTTCTTTGGCTGTTCTTGAAATAGTTTTGTGTTTAAGTATTGGTTGGTGTGGTTGGTAACTATTAAGTATTGATTCAAAAGCCAATTTTCCAAAAAAAAATAAAATAAAATAAAAGGACCGTCAATTTTATTTTTTGATTATAATTGAATATATAGATATCATAGCTTTTCGACATTCAATTTAGATAAATTGACGTTGTTCCTATGAAAATTTGATATTTTTAGTTGCTTTAAATATTAGTAATCCCAAATCGATTTTATATTTCGATCCGCCAAAAGATTTAAATTGACATTAGGGTTGGACATTTTGTGTAATTTATCAAAATTTAATGTAAGTTATATTTTAGTTTATGTAATTTAAAATGTAAGGTAAGTTATAAATTATAAAAATTACTAGAACTACATTTATAGTCATTTATGAAAAATAAAGTAACTGTAATTTCTAATCTGTTTGCAATCAACTGTTAACTGTCTAGTAATAGCAGAAACTAATATGCAGCACACTTGGCATAGTAATTTAAAAAGCGTGATAAATAAATTTTTTTTTATATATTGGTATTATATAGAATTATTTTTATTAAATAGTATTAAAATTTTCATGCTTTTAAATTAATTAAAATATTATAAATTATTTATAATAATTTATTTAAATTTAAACAATGTTTAAA
>CAJVPY010000742.1:0-23743 GCA_910591965.1 Dentiscutata erythropus
ATATACTCTGACTAGTAATATAACTCAAACCTTTTCAGTACCAATTGACAATTACGGCAGTTTTTGATCAAGATTTGATCGAGATTTGGGGTTTTACCAAAACAAAATACAATGAGGCATCGATTAAAAATACTGTATAAATTTGGTATATATTATGGTATTTAGGATTTTGTTACGGCAAAATCTCAAACTAACGCGGAGTCGACACGGACGAAATTATCGGGTTTGAGTTACATCAAAAAAACAATACTGACTAAATTGGCCAGCATTATAACTAATGTCAGCCAACTTTGTCAGTATTACATCCTTGACATAGAACCATAATTAGTTGATATTTTTGAAAAGTTTTATACTCTAAAAGGCAAAAATGAAAATTTAAAAATCTTTATCGAACAATTTTTTTGTACTACAGTCTAATCCCAACAAATAAAATTTTTTAGTGGCTAAATTTGAATTTTGATTTTCATAATTATAAAAGGCACCTATGGTGGTTTTTTGTATACACAAAATTTTCATGTTAGGGCTAGTATTTAGGGTTAGAATTTTTTGATAAGGGTTTTGGGATGTAGAGCATTTTTGCCTGGATCGCCGCATACCAATTAATTAGACAGTTTTTAAGATAATGCAACATAGGTGATAAAACGCCATAGGTGCGTTTTAGTAAAAGTGTTAATTTTTATATATACGTATAGTGTGGCAAAATTTAAAATTTCATTATAAAATGACCAAATTTGGTATATAAGGTGGCCAAATTGTTTGTTTAATAGTATTTTTAAGCGGCCAAATCATTGATAGAGTTGACTAATTTTTGTATCATTCGATCGTCTCAGTAAAACGAATCGATATCATAAATGCGTCACAATACTAGATCCTCCCTTATACTTTATTAGCTCTTTAATAAATACAGATATAAATTACTTTATATATTTTTATTCTTCTCATTGCTTTAGCGGTATTATATATGGTGAAGCTCATTAGATGATGAAAGATATCATGAATTGATTCGAATAATTGCATAGGTAATTCGATTTAATTTCTGTTATAAATTCGGATGCAATTCTACGTACCAATGGTAGATTTCCAAATTCGTTCATGTTATAATCAATTTTAGTAACCTCCACAGTAATACTGAATTTATTGTTACAGACAACTTCATGCTCTTTGTTATTGCGACAACACGTTAAATAATTTTTTTATCTTTCATACTGATACTGCGATAAACATTTGATAAAAATATAAGAAAACAATTGTCTAAGAAACCCAAGAATTTTATAACGACATCAATTAAAAGTAAATAATGTTTTTCATTCACATACCAGTAATACGGTGTCGTTCAATTTTTGCAGAAATGGGATAATAAATTATAAACACTAATGACAAATTTTGAACAATATTTCATTTAAGTTAATTAATGATAAAAAAATTTTAACTTATTATTAAACGTTAAATTGTTTAATAAAAGCTCCACACTTAATATATTTACATTAAAAACCTGATTGTTTCTAAATAACCCAAGAGGCAAACCAAGACATCCAACCAAAACCAGTATTCCACACTCTTTTCTTTAGAATATATAACACAACTAAAAAAAATACCAATAAACCAAATAGAATGAGTAGCCTATCAGTCCAATCAATCTGTTCTAATTTGGTAATTAATTGTTTGGATCCGCGTAAAACTGATGAAAACCCTCGATATTCACTGTAAGTAGATTTAAGCGCGCGAGATGACTCATCTAAATAGAGTTTTTTGGTTGATTAGACGAAATTATTAAATAAATACACGTTGAAAATATTACAAGTAAAATGTGTCCTCACCAAGTACTTTTGCTGAATAAGCGCTTCGTTCAATTTCTTGTTGCATCAATTGGGTAGTGCGTCGTAGTGCATCTGTAACATCACTGGCAGAATGCAATAATGCATCTTCTGATCTAATTAAAAATAATTTTGAACGAGTCAGTAAAATTTATGGTTCAGATAAACACAATGAATATACTAACGTGAGATTACGTCTTCGCATCTCAAAGGCAAATGTATTTCGTCCATCTACACGACCCAATAACATTTCACGTTCTATTTTCGCCTCTCTTTCAATATTTTGCTTAGAAGTTAAAACAGCTCGTCTAATTGAAGCTTGTAACCTAAAAAAGATGTACTGTTTAATATAAAAAAAAAAATAAAAATAAAAAAAATTATATCATTCGACCTACTGCTTGTATTGCTCTTCGTTTCTCTGTAACCTATGTAAAATAGTTTGTTTATCTTTTACGCGCTCTTGTTCCTCCGCTGTTTGTTTGATGTCCTATAGAGTAAATTCAAATCCCATTATAGAAACAAGGAAATAAGGTTACAGGCATACAAGTATGTCGTTTACCTCTATCCATTTTTCAAGCTCCTTAACACCATCCCTAATTTCTGTATACAACTCTTGTTGAGTTGTTAAAGTAATTACATTCTTAAGCTGCGTAACTTTTGTTTCTAGCTCTAGTTGACGCTTATTTATGTTTTCAAAGCGAGCAAGTATTTCGGGTGATAGTGTTGCCATAATAGAAAAATTGAAGGGCACGAGAGCATGATAGAAATTCGTTTGATTGGTTATTTAGTTCTGATCATAAAATTAAATAATGATGTAATTTGGCAAACGGGCACGTGTCACTTTGCGGCACGTATCAGCCAATCATTTGTCAAATTACCGTATTCGACAAATTTGCCCAGTATTTGGTAATTATGATTCGTAGTGTCATTATCAGCTGTTGAGTAAACATTATATCCAATTGCTTTTGCTTGAATTGGACATATGGAGTCATCAAATGTCTAATTCACGCAATTTTTATACTGTATGTCCAATTGCCAACCGTAACACATGAAATATAACCATATTATTTGTGTGAAATACAGTATTTCATTATCCGACTAATATGTCAACTTCTGGGTCTCTTCGAAGCCCACATATTAAATTCGCAGCCAGATTGTACTTTTTCGACAATTATGCTTGCTAAATACTGAAATGGCAAAGATTATTACATGAGTTGCTATATAGCGAAATTATTTTTGGCTGATGGATTATACTTGGCATGCACTATGTATCATTGTAGGCTGGATAATTATTTTTACCACATACCTGTAACGGTAATTGGATTAAACCGTTTTCCGGAGCGTGGATCATTTAATCAAATTTTTATTATTTATCAAAATTGGAAATGTCTTTATCACATGCGACAATATTTGCATATTTCTTTATTGTGATTTATGCAGCGTTTAATTTTAAATCATAGCGTGGTCTAAGACTAAGTTTTAGCTCCGAACACATGCTATCTTAATACAGTAAGAAGCCGGAGTAGTGTTCTACCTAAACCACACCGGTATAGAATGTCAGAGCTGCATACTTTAGAATCCTTATTCCCTAGTGGTAACACTAAGGTGGTTTTTTTTAGCGCGGTGTGTTGATAAGCACAAATTAATACACTCTTGTACGTACACGTACAGTACTGCAAGAGGAATAGGCTTATATACCGTAAATGGATTAGTTTACCATAATTTCATCTACAACAGAAATTCACAATATTAATAATTATTGAAAAATGAGTCAAATAGTTATAGAATAGCAATTCGAGAACATTATTATCGTGATCAAATTAATATACAATTATGAAACTGTAAATTTGCTTCAATATGTTAAAAACTATATACTACCATTAAACCTTTGTATTTTTTATTGTTATTGACAAATAAATAATCATTATTTTGAAATCTACCATATCGATATTACAGTATTAATTCAAAATTCCCACCCAACAGATATGCCTAGTAAAATTGAAATTGAATGTAAATTTAAAACTATATGTCACCTTTGTCTTTTTACAAAGTATAATGCATCCTATATCATACAATAAATTATCTTTTTTTTCTTATTAAAATATAATAATAATCCCAACCACTATATTAATGGGATTAATACTCTGGGTTGTATGTATAAAAGTGGAAATCTCGTTTCCACTAATAACAATAACTCGGAAAATTATAATTACTAATATTGTATTTGAAAGTTCTTAAAATCTATTTAAAATTATTTCCAATACAAACAAAGCTTATTAAAAAAATCCCTAAATATAATGTTACAAGATTAATATTCTGACCGCACATCAAGATACGAGATATTAATTGATAGTATCTTGAGTCCTTATGTGTACAAATGAAAAACTTTGTTTTCACTAACTAATATAATATTATCGTTATTATTAATTTAGCTCTGATTATTAAGTTCTTTATTTTTAAGTGAATCTGGATATAATAAATCATCAAAACTACGAGCAAAGATTACAGATTCTGCGTCGCTTGGATATACACTCCCCGTTCGTGGATGACTCGGAGATAAAACACTTGGCATGTTGTTATTACTTGTCTGGTTATCATTACTTGTCTGGTTATCATTACTTGTTTGGTTATTATGTGATGGAGGTAGACTCAAAGAATGTTCACTTGAAGCGGTAGGAGTAAATAACATCAAATCATTTATTTCATGCGTTTTTGTTGCTGAATAAGCAACTGGCATTATTGTTTGCGTTGTAAATTCATCTGATAGTTTATCATCGTTTTCAATCGAAATACGTGATTTCAATGAATCATTGTCCAAATTTATATTACTTATACGTGTTGATTTAATATCTCGAAAATCAGTTTTCGAGTTATTGCTTCTTAATCTGCTCATCCTGAAAATACCGGAATTGCTACCACCACTACTTGATCTTTTCGATGAAAATGAAAATATTCTACCATCACCAAATTGTTTTCCTACAATGCTGAATCGTTTCTTTTCTGTGGTACCATTTAACATTCCAGTTTCTGAACCTTCAGCATTACTTCCAATTTCAATACTAAGAGTATCCCATCCATTAATATCGACATTCTTTGGCTCATCATCATCAAAATCAAATTCATCCGTTATTACAGGTGAATTTTCTTTGGACACACTCAGCATACATACACCATAAACTAATGTAGCAATTCCAATTGTCACTAATAAAAGAGCCCATAATGGGTAAGTACTTATTTCATCAAGATAGATCATAGAGTTGACAAGTCCCATGGCAGTATAAAATCCATAAAACATGGGCACTACTAAGACAGGATCATGCAATTTTAACGCAGTATTGAGACAATATACCTAGAAAAAAATTTTTAATATTATGAGAATGTGATAATTAAATTTGTCAAAAAATTTCAAATTTTCTACAAACCTGAAGCACAGCTGTTATAAAAAGGCTGACAAGAATAAAATAACTTAAATTATCAGTGAATTGATTGGAAACAGTAACCGATATATAAAAAAGTTTGACACTAAATTAATGTTAATAATAAGAAAAAAAATAAAAAAAATAAATAAATAAAAGAATTTATTTAATGAAATTCACATAATGTTAGACCAATAAAATTATAACAAACCCGCTTTTTGCTAGCAATAAAGTTTGACTTGCAATCAAGCCACCTACTCCAGCCATAGTCATTCCTACAAATTTTTTCAATCGTTTGCTCTCTATTCCTTTAAAGAATTTATCACTCATTTTTCTTTGCTCATCTTGGAGAATCCAGTAACAATAAATAGCAGCTCCGAATAACATAAAAGTAAGAAAATCAAGAAACGAAAAATATACGATAAAAAGGGGACGTGTCATTAATGACTTCAGTTTTTCTAACGTGAGATTTTCATCTATATATATATATATATGTATGTATGTATGTAAAAATGAAATATTGTTATTACAAATAAAATACATATTAAAAATGAAAATATGACAACTTACCATCTTGACCAGTCATTCCGCCAAATACCACAATCCATATCACACTAATTATTACTACAAAAGTGCCGACAATATCGCCCCTTGTAATACTTGTACCAACTAGCATATGAGCAAATATGAAATTAAAGATGAGTGAAATAGAGCCAAGTGGTGCGACCCATTGCGCTTTAAGGTAATCTATATTTAATGTAATATATTAAATATTAAATTTTAAATCTTTACAGAAAAAAAAATAATAATAAAAAATTTGAATATATAAAAAATGAAACTCACTTAGAGCAATAGTACTTCCTACAAGTTGACTAATAATATATAAATATAATCCAAAGTGCCATAACGGTCTGCCACACTCATGTCGTTGTGATTCTGAAGGTTTATGTAAGTTTTTAACATGATCTAGTTTTAGTAAATTAAGTCCAGCAGCGTTCATAACCGAGGCTGCAAAAGACACCAAAAATCCAATCAAAAAATTCAATATTTCTGACATCGAGGACATTTTATTTAATTATTATTAAACAATCCTTAACGAAAAGTAAGGACAAGCAGGTTTTTTTTTAAGGAATTTAATGATTTTTCTTTAGAGATTGTTCAGAATGAACAAAGAATGGCAAAAAAAGACCCTGCAAAAGGGGATTAAGAGTAGAATGACACAAAATGGTCTATTAATAATGAATTTGTTTGTTAATATAAAAAAGTTGTATACATATATTGTCAATGCACTTACTGTTAGGACTCCGATAAAAGACGATCTGTGGTATAAGGAAGCGAAACTCTTAAGTACGTATGTACGTACGTACTTGACAAATTTAATGGCATTAATTATTTTAACCACTTTTATACAATTTAGTTTTTGGTGATACCTCAAATAATTAAAATGCCTAATATGTCTTTTCCAAACAAAAAGGTACGAGAATAGGTGTCGTGCATTATTATTATTGTGTAATATATGCCATCGGACGATCTTTAGACAGAACTAATTTATGGTAATGAAATTTACCCAGTTGTCCGGGTCGAAGTATTACTGAAATGACTAATACTCATGTAGTTTCCTGACCAGCTTGACTAATTTTTGCTATCTATCTCATCAATGAATGTCTTTCTTTCAATACCCGCATATTTAAGACTTTTGAAAAGAATTTTAAACAAAAAAATTGTTGATATGAAACATATAAACGCATACATGGTTATACGTTAAGTACTAAAGTAGCAAAGAGCCGTTTAAATTTCAATGCTTGCGACCAAAAAAAAAAAAAGTATTGTTCTTGTTGAATATATTTCTCTTTATAGCATATTCATTCTTCTAAAGATTTTTCTTTCTATTACACACACACATTATCTATTAATTATCATCACCTTTTACTATATTATTCGGAGCGAAGCGCAACTGATCTCTGGTGATACGATAGTATTTTTTGGTGTGCTTTAATCAAAAAAGGCAACTTATAAAATGTTGGACTGTCCACCCGCCCAAGTGATGAGTCATTATTAACCTTGTAATTGGTTACGAAAAAAATAAACAAAAATAATGATAAATTAAGTGTAACATGTTTCGGATTTAATAAAAGTTCCTATTTTCTATATTTATTTTTTATTGTTTATATATATATATATATTTTTATATATATAATATATATAATTGATAATATCGATATACGTAGAATATTTGAATCAAATTAATTGTTTTCTTGAAATTGAATTTTATTCATGTAACAGGTAAAAGGTTGTATTTCGTACTAAAATTAACGATCGACGTAGTTTCCGTAAGTCCTTAATGAATGTTGGTCGATATTTGACAAGTGAACTAGTCTTGACCCATTAAGTAAAAATTGTCACAGCACGTATACGTATTCAAATTATATAAAAATATGAAACTTTGATAAAATCTAGTATCACTACAGCAGTTTTGTCAATCCTAAACATTAAAAAACAATTCACAACATTCACTAAAATATGCTAGTAAGGTTAATTGTTTCTCATAACCCGACCGGGTTAGCTTTTATAGTTTCAATTTAAAATTTTATGTTATTTATATGTTATTTATTATGAATATTTACAGATGAGTTTTGAAAAAATTTTTATATACTTTGCAATATTTTTTAGATAAAATATATATATATATATATGTTACGAGTCGTGTCAAATTAATAAATTAAAAAACTCCGGCATCAACATAATTCCGGCCCGCACTAACCCTAAAATTCTGCGGGAGACATTTTAACCCGGGTCAAGTTTAACTCAACTTGACTCGTAACATATATATAATTTTGACTTTAGTTTATATATTATGAGAAACAATTATTGACTTTATCAAGATTACGGGGTATTTTTATTACTAATATAGAGATAATTTATTTAACAACCGGGTAAATTATTTATCCCTCACCATTTTTTTAAAAAAATGTTAGCAGATTAGGGGTGAAATTGTGCAAGGAATCTTTTTTGTTAAAATCCCAAAAGTGGTTTCATAAGCAAAATATTAAATTATTAATAATTTTTTTGTTTTTATTACAATTTATGTTACACCTGATCTTGATCTGATCTCTTGCATATAGTGTTCCGAGGTTCACAAGCATGTTCGGGTTCGGGTTCGGGCTCTATATAATACTTCTTGACATAACCCACTTTCTCAACATTCTACTTCCTTGACATTTCACTTCTCCAACATTTACTTTTTCTTGGCATTTACTTTTCTCTGACATTTGCTTTTCCTTGTCATTTATTCTTCCTGTCATTTACCCCTCCTTGACATTTCACCTTCCCCGCCATTTTCTTTTTCTGCCATTTCCCTTCCCTCTCCCGACATATTCTTTTTTATTTTTTTTCAATTTTATTAACATGATGAAATGAGGCATAAGTAGTTTTGGTACGCTAATGAAATGAGTTCACCAAGAGAAAATGAGGCTTTGGCTTTCAAGTTTATCATTATTATTTACCAGTTCAGCCCTTGAAAATCTGATCGGAGACATATGTTACCGTTCACATGTTTCAAGCTGAATTAGGTCATCTTTCCTTGACAAACTCATTTCATCAACGTACTTAAACTACTTATGTTACCTCATTTCATTTCATCACGTTGATTTAGTAAAGGATCGTTCGTTAATTCGTTGGCAGGTAGGTTTTTTTGGATTTTAGGATTTTCGGATAAATAATTTAGGTTAGCTCCTAAAATAAAGCTATGTATCCGAAAATAGAGAATTCTACCAGTACGTACAGCAAATACGTGACTTATCTCCTTATTGGCATAACATAATCACTACTACGTATTAAAATTAAAGCGAGTAAAATTAAATCCTTACAATAAACTTATACAAAATATACTTTCGATATCATATTTTATTTTTTCATTTTGAAAATTTTTTGCCAGTCAATTAGCAATGCGAACAAGTCACTTGTTTTTGCTTTGATGTATTATTAATTCAAAATATCGATCATTTTCTAAATCGGGTTAAGTGAAATAATCGTCGTCATAGGCGATCAGTAATTATTTTTTCACACCAGTTATGTAAAATGGTCTCGATTCAGGTTTTGAAATGAAATATATAATTATCTGAGAAATCACTCAAATCGATATTGCAGCAAATATTTGAATCGGTAGACTATGACGAAATGACCTCGGCACAATCAAACACAATTTGACAGTCAAATACTTGTGATTAAGTCGCAACCAATACTATATATATATTTGGTTTTATGTCCTGTTTCGTTATTAAGTGGCTGTGTATGGGAGATCTGGGTTTGGGGCCACAGATCATGGTTTGAGACTACGTATAACGATAATGGTTCAAGACCACGGATCTTGGTTTCAAACCATAGCAGACTAAAATGTATAAATATAATGCCCAAACTAATAAAGGAAAAAAGAATAAGTCATAATGAAATAATAAATAACGTCCTTATGAATTGTATATTAACTAAAATACATTCTTTAATAACCACCATCATTAAATCCGAATCCTTTATAACGCATAGCCTATGTGTTAGCTAAGTCTCTCCTACGGCTACAACAATGTCCGTCTTAATCACAGGTACAGTGTTTGATTATCGAATTTTGTTTGATTGTGCCAAACACTAGATCAAAGAAATGGATTCGGTTATCGTTGGCCACTGCTTACAGTATTCCCTCATGATTAAGATTCGAGTATTACTCACTATCCTTACCAACTGTTTCTTGAGTAAGATCTGGGAATATATTGATTTACTAATTTTAAAAAAATACCTGGTCTACCTTATTAATTTCTTATATTAATATCAGTGGAATTAAAATAAAAATCAATTATAGTTTAGATGATTATCAATTATTGTGTTATCTTAAAATTTAAACTCAAGCTACTATCAGATTTTTGATAATATTCAAACGTTATGTGCTTATTCTTTTTAACACCGATTTCTTTTTTATATTAATGAACAACTATAATTATTCCATCATCACCCAGGACTGAAATATAACATAACTTACTTTACTTTACCAATTAATCACGAATATAATAAACTACGTTGTAGATCTGCTGTTCAAAATTTTAAATAAATTTATATTGTTATTTGGCATTAAATCGGAATATATAAAAAAATAATAGCATAATGCTGTATCATAATTATATGAGTTTGTTAGATAACTGGAATTATAGATAATACATCTAACTAATCAATAAAGAACAATTACTATAATACAGATATTTTATTTGAAATATCTCTAGTAGGATTCAATTATATCTTTTGTTACTGCTTGCTTGAGATAACAACTTGGCCACTATACTATTTTAAAATACCTCTTATTAATAAATTTTTATTACAATTTAATTTGTATTTAATTTAAAAAATTGATATTTTTATATCTTTTTTTGATAATGTTAAACCTTTGCTAATCATTTCAAAAACTTTGATTAAAGATATTTTAATATATATCTAACCAAATTCAATAAGTTTTTTTTCTAATTGCAGAAGTCTGTAAATTTAAATAAAAAAGTTTTATTAAATTTGATTAGAAAGATGTCAAGATATTTTTGACCAAAGTTTCACAACAAATTACAACACGGTTTCTATTTGATAGATGTTAAATTTACAATAATTTGATCAAAGATATCTCGACAACCATCTGACTAAATTTGATGAGCTTTTTTATTTTAATTCTGTTGTAGAAATCTAGAATTTAAAGCAAAAAAGTTCATCGAATTTGGTCAGGTGAATGTTGAGATATCTTCGATCAAAGTTTTATAACAATCTGCAACTGATAAGTTCAAAATTTACAAAAACTTTGAATATCCACCTACCCAAATTTGGCGAGCTTTCTGTTTATTGAATTGTAGAAATCTGTGGAATTTAAGAAAAAAGAATTCATTAAATTTGATCAAATGGATGTCGAGATATCTTCGATCAAAGTTCAAAAAAATTGTAAAAATTTGAATGATCGATTAATTATTAATTTATATCCTCTCTCAACATTCAATATTATTGTGTATTTAAAATTATATAGCACTAAATTTTAAAATTCAACAAAACTAGATATATATTCTGAAATTCAGCGCTTTGTTGTGAATAGATTCCTGCACCATAGCAAAATTCCAATAATAAGAATAATTAATAACGGTATTGACAGATAAAATGATAAATAAACGATATCGTAGTATGAAATAATATATTAACAGTTAAAGCTAGATAACCTGTAGGTCGATCTACGTATTTGCTTCAAACCAGGTTGACTCTTTATATGTGAGTACACGTTATTTCGAAACCATTTATACTATTTTCAGATACGATTTATAATAGTGATCGGGTATTTTCTAAATAAAAATTTATTTCAGAAGAATATTTACCTTCAATAGAACCTTTTAACGTTTTAATGGTTATATAATGTTTTTTAATAAAAAAAAGTTGAATCAAATAGGAAGATAATCATAAACTTTAAAATAATGACATACATATAAATGATTGTAATATTAACTACAAACTACGTATAGCAAAAGTACGATAGCAATGGTTGATTAATCCGAGGAAAATTACAAAAAGTCAAACAACATGATGAACAAAACAAAGTTCTTTAAAGCGTTTAATTCAACATCCCTCTTACTTCATCGTGTTACTACACACAAAATTCAATTTATTTGTAATCGTTAAACAAATATTCCTTCCCAGAATTTAAAACCCTCCCACTTCTCGGTCCATTTTAGAAATTTCATCCAAGCGAGCAATACGGCCAAAACAGCAACAAAAATATACACTAGAGAAATATTATTAATATGAGCCTTTTCCACCATTTTATTCCATTTTTTTCTCGGAATGTCCAATTTTTCAGCATGTCTTTTTTTCAAAGCGTCTTCCTTTTGCCTTACTGCCTGATTTTGTTCGTTCGACTTCATTTCATGTTCCATAATGTCACCAGCGTCCATAAGAATGGATGATGAGCTAAATAAAATGTCAGACAATATATTATTAAAATAGATATTATAAAGACAAGCTGATTGTGAATTTTAAAATATTATACTTTTTATATTAAAGGTTGGTACAATTGGGATAAATTAATTTTTCTCAATAAAAGCGGGTTGAATCCTTTATGCAATGGTTCAGACTGTTAAAAAAGAATATATAGAATGTTAAATTTAATGTATTTGTGCATATTTAATATACGTCATTCTGGCTATATTGACACTCCAAAAGTGAGAAATTGCCGATATATCTAGACGTTGATTTAACCAGAGCCATTTTCATAACAGATGTTTTATCCAATGTCGATATAATCAAAGTGACGTGTATATATATGCAAGTTCATCCTTAAATACATACATTTTTGTGCTTTCAATGAAAGAAACGAAAGTAGATAGCGGTAAAAAGATCAGACTTTTTAAAGACAATTTAAAGTTGGAGAATGATGACGACATATTACCATCTTCATCAGAGCATGTTATCATAGTAGGTAAATTATTTTGTCATGAAATATCTTTGCTAGTCAGGCGGAAAAGGCGTAAGAAATCGACACATACACGGTAAAGCTACGCGTGTAACATATACCACCTGATTTGCAAACACGAAGAATAGTTGGATACATTCAGGGTTAGACTATTAATACTTTTGAATTTTTTGTACACAATGTTCGTAAATATGATTACATCGATCGATTTAGTTTACAGCTTTTTTTTTTTAGGGTAAGAAACTTTTTTTAAAAACTGTTTATATAATGAGTGGTATTATCCCTTATACCATCTTTGTACGTAGTGCACGTTTAAAACTATTTCTGGCGTAATTTAATTTATGTTTGAAAATCCCACTAGTTTCTATCTTTGAACTTCGTTAAAAAATGTTGCACTGCATTGTAAACAAATTTGCCTGTGAATTGTTTTGGAGTGGCTAATCTGTGGGAATTATATTGAATCATATATTCCAGAATGTTCAGGTTATGCTATGATAGTAGAACGATGTAGGAGACATTCAATATCGAATGAATTTTTTTTTTAGGGATTGGAATTAGTTTAGTCGACTAAAAAATTAATCTAATTAACTGCTATCGCAATGTGTAATCGACTATAACATAAACTGATTCCAATCCTTATGAATCAAATAAGCGAAATTTATCCGATTCTAATCACTGTTCGTAAGATAAAATCTTTTTTTCCTTAATATCAATACGTTTTTGTACTAAGTAAATCAATCTTAATGAGTTGTCTGTTCCGACTCACTTAACAAATTTACTGTTTTTTTTAAAAAAAAAATAATTCTAAATTTAATTTTTAAAAATATTTTTTAAAAAAAGTTAATTGATAAAAATAAATTTTTATTATTAGCTTTACCAAACCTTATTAGTTAATTTTTTAAAAAAAATCTTTAAATATCAAAGTTATATATTTTGTTATATAAAAATAGATAAATTTTAAATTTAGGTTTTATTATCGCTGTTTTCGAAATGGTTGAGAATAATAATACAGCGAAACCTCTCTAAGTGCACTCTCTATAAGTGCACACCCTCTTTAAATGCACATACAGATTCTGGCCAAAAAATATATACATGAACTCTATAAATGATTGTTCTCTAAGTGCACTTAGAGAGGTTTCACTGTATTAAGATTTAAAAATGTTTCGGAACTGGATTTAGTACAAAGTAAACCTTCGAACTTCAATAAAAGTTGGTTTTCAGAACAACTTTTGTTAAATCTCGAAGGAAGGTTTACTTAGTACTAAATCTAGTTTCGAAGCATTTTTGTTTGTTTACTTTTTATACAAGAATTATTTAAAATTTTTAATTGTCTCAAAATAACGCTCATATACTCCAAAATAACGCGGTGAGCGTTATTACGCTAAAATACGGTAGTTTCGCTAGTAAAATTTAGGGTTAGAGGTTAAAATTTAAATTAATAGCTAACAAATTTACTTAGAACACCCTGCTTTACTTAGTTAGCTCTTGAGATATAGCAATTGTGATATTAAACACCACTAGTATGACTTAGCAAAACCGGTAAAACTTGGTAAAATAATAATTTTTATGTAAAAAAAATTTTTTTGGAGTATACCCGTATACTGCGTATACTCATATACCGGATTACCTTAACAATAAGTACGTATGTATGTAATCAAACATCAACGTATGTGAGTATACGCAGTATACAGGTATATTAGAGAAATTTAATTTTTTTACACATTTCTACCATTTCGATAACCGCGAAAATAATTTTTTTATATGCTAAATAGTATTTTATTTATTAAAAAGTATCAAATTTTTGAATCTTTAGTATAGGCACTGTAGGTATATATAAAAACTAACTAATTTAAACTCTAACCCCCCTCACCCTACCCTAACACTAACTATTTAATAACTTTGCATAAATTAGTTATATATATTTACCTATACTGAAGGTTAATCAAATATTATACAGTTAGACCTTATAGTCACTCTCACAACCTTGATATAATCACACTATTTTTAACTTGAGCTACTATAAAACATATAAAATTTGACCTTCATATAATCAACTTTTTATGATCACCAGATTTTGATTCTCAAGCTGGTGATTATATCGAGGTTTGACTGTAACAAAATTTGTATTTTTATATTACCTATTTTTTAATTATTTTTAAACAAATTTGTTTAAAATTTTAAGAAGTATTTATAATTTTTTAAATATAAAAAACTTTAAAATTTTAATTTTTTATATAAAACAATATACTACAAATAAAATTATATAGTTATAAAAATTATTACACTTATATGCTATTATTTATATATATAAGTTATATATATTTATATTTTTTTAAGTTTGCATATAAAATTTTTAATACAAATTTTTTTATATTTGGGTTAGTATTTAAAGTTAGAGTTAGAGTTTTGAAAGGGTTTTTAGGAGTATAGCACATTATAATTTAAAATATTTTACACCAATTAATTAGCTAGATTTTGTAATACACTATAGGTTTATTTTAGTAAAAGTCATTATATAAATTGCTTTGATTTTTTAAACTGCTAAAACTTTCTATATAAATTTTTTTTAAAAAACTAACTAGTAATTTATATAAACTCTATAAAATTACTAGTTGGTTTTTAAAAAAACCTCTTGTATAAACCTTTTTAACAATTTGAAAATTTATATATAAAATAAACTTCAAACAAACTTTAAAATGCTAAAACTTTTTATACAAATAATATTTTAAATCTAATTAGTAACTTTTTAGAGCTTATAATGAAAAATAAAACAGTATTATATCTGTACGGTCATTCTTCTATACAATTACGCAGTTGGGCACATAGTAATTTTTTTTTAAAAAATATGCTTATAAAGAAGTTGTGATTATATATATGAAGGCTTTTTCCTTATAAATTAAATTATAGTTTGGACTAAACAATGTGATTACATATGATGTGATTATGTGGG
Source organism: Dentiscutata erythropus (assembly GCA_910591965.1). NCBI lineage: Eukaryota > Fungi > Glomeromycota > Glomeromycetes > Diversisporales > Gigasporaceae > Dentiscutata > Dentiscutata erythropus. The sequence continues at coordinate 15,652 of CAJVPY010000742.1, forward strand.
CGGTGACTATATGGAGGGATGGCTGTATAAAAAGGTTTAGCATTTTGAAATTATTGCCAGTATATGGTATAGATTTTGCTCAATATATTACTATTAAAAATAAAGATTTCCAATGTGTCAGTTATCTTTTGTCCTATATAAAGAAAGTGATTGCTTTCTTTACTGTGTGTTCATACGGTGCTGGAAGCCTAAAAGCCTCAATCACTTTATATGAAAATAAAGATTGATTAATGCATCGAAGATAAGCTAAATTCAGTAGCGGCTTATTTTAATTTTCAGTAATATGCATAGAATGGCTGCTATTAAATACATATTATCCCTGGCGTATCATTTCTATGCAAAGAGATTGAGAATTCTGGACCCTTCACTTTATTGAGATTGACAATTTAAGAAATTTAATTTCAATGTTCAGTCGATGCATTATCCCTATATAGAGAGATTGAAGTTTTTAAATTTCCTGCGCCGTGCATACACCAAATTTTAATTTGAACCCACACTTTCCATAGTTAATTAGGCTGTTTATGGAGCATTACACTCCAGATTAATTTAGAAGTATAACCCACTTCATACCGGTGTGGTTTATATGCCACACCATTGATTGCTATAGGCGTCAGATAGAGTGGTTTATGCCCCAGAGATACTCCAGATTAATAATAAAATTAATTTTATTAATTGCTGTATGTTAAAGATATTTATAAAATTTAATATGAAGTAAATACTTCAAGTAAAATTATAGTCTAATCTAATCTGGACTAGTAACTTTGGTATGGTTTGGTTTTGATGGTTACTCTGGAAGAATATAAGCCACTCTGGATCACTTCGTTAAAAGCCCTAGTCAAATGTACTCGACAAATTAAAATTATATCTTAATAATTCAAAACCATACTTTAATATAATGAGTTTGCAAAATAATACATTTTCCCAGTCAAACTTATCTGTTTCCTATTGGTTGGAGCTCTACTACGTATGGGCGAAAATTTACGGTCGGAACATTGTGATTATTACTGACTATAATATTTAAATTATCTAAGGACCCATAAAGTAAACTATATAAAAACCTGATAAGTAACTGACAAGTAACTAACATAAGAAATTTTACGATCATTGGTTAAAATATCACTTTTAATCTCAGTAGTCACTCCAAATCTTGCATATGACTGGATCAAACAATTTTTATGCATAATAAAAATTATGAAAACTGGAAATTTTCGCCCATACGAAGGCATATATTTGACGGCCTGAGTCTATTTTGGTTACGGGTTAACTTCCCGAAAGCAATTTTACTGGAATACCATTTCACCGACGTCATAATACTGACATCCCATTTTACTAACAAGACATAATTCCGAAAGTCTCATTTTACCGAAATATCATTTAATTGATAATAAATTTTACTGATAAGTCATCTATCTGCAATTTCTATTTCACCAAATATTAGAAAGATGAATGTTTATTTTACTGACATGTCATTTATTCGAATGATACATTTTCCTGACATTCTATTTTTTTGAAAATATATTATTGTAAGCTCTTTTACCGAAGGATGTTTTACCGAATTTACGGCTACTTTTATAAATTTTGGGTCACCTGATAACCCGAAAAAAGGTATAAACTAATTTGCCGACAACAATTTCATTGAAAGCCATTTCACCGACAAAGTTAGCCTGGTTTATGTTGAGTTGGCCTGATTTATACAATTTTGTTTAATCGAGAAGACATCTTGTTGGGAAATTTCTTTTGAGGAATATCTCTTCAGGAAAACATCTTCTCGGAGAAACATCCTTTCGGAAAAATATATCAAAATATTTGTCGGTGAAAGGGTTTTGCCAGTAAAAAGTCTGTCGAATAAAATTTTTCAGAAATTCAGGTTGTCGGGGAATTGGTTGTGTCGGGAAAAAAGATTTGGTAAAAAATTTCTATCAGTAAAATATACATGTCTTGTCGGGAAAAAGGAATTCGGAATTATGGGATCGGGGAAATGGTATTTCGGGAAGGTAGGTTTCGGGAAAGTGAGAATGAACGGTCTATTTTGGCATTAATTTTGTACAGTAGTATGATACTGCATAACGATAATTGTTACTCCAGTACTCTGAGCTATAATGTCAAATGATCTAATAAAATTTCGGGTATTAAGTTCTTTGCTGCATATTATATGTACACATATTTTTATACAGATTGCAAGAAGTTAATACAATTTCTTTCAAAAATAAATTTTTTTGAGTAATTTATGAAAATGAAGTAGTTCAATTTCATTTTTTGTCGGAAACAGGAACAAAGAACGTACCGTGAACTTATGACGGAACCAGTCACCTGAATATAATCGAGTTATTAGCCATTCTGAGTTACCAGTTGTAAAAGATGAATTGTCAAATTACACTAAAAATAAATCTTGCAAGCCATAATTATGGTTTTTCATAAAATTATTACATATGATTATTAATTACACACAGTATTAAAAAGAGGGGACGTCCAAAGTGGGGGCAATTCATATAATATCACTTTATGTTAGAGGTTAGGCTCAGTGTTGGAAATCTAAATTGATTTTTTTTTTGAATGTTTATTAATAAAGATTTAAAAATTGAAATTCTCAGAGAACATTGAGAACATCTAAACCTATCTTGGGCATCAATGAAAATGTTGGAAGGAAATTTACATGTATAAATACATCTAACCCCACTTAAACAGTGTCGAAAGTCTGACTGTCGTTTTTTTACATTTTCACTTTTTTTCTATCAAATTTTCAAGAAGTTGACTGGTTTATTGTCATGTGATTCGTCCGCTTTAGATGACCCCTTAAAGCTACATGAAGGCTTTTTTATATTTAGGTAGAACTTTAACCGATCATAAACCTTCATTCTGGCTAAGACAGGTGACTCAACTCCGAATCCACGTCTCTCGATTACTGGTATTTCTGATGTCTGATGTTGGAATTATTGATATGAATGGTTATGGATTCCTACTTAACCGACGGTACCATATAGCATACACATTTTCAGACTCTGAAAAAGAATGAATTTCTATATAGAAGGTAAATGGGTCGGATCTTTCAATCTCACAAAATCTTCAGAGTCAATCTATCATATTTAATGATGACCCATTACATCTTGGTAATCCCTCATCTGGGATAATCAATCAAATTATCAATCTAGGATGTCAAAAAATTAGCAATTTTCGTTATTATGATTTTTGCCTATCTCACAAAGAAGCATTAATGGACTATAGTAAGGTTTTTTAATTGACACTCATACAATACCTTTATTTCAAAAATTTTTTTTACAAATACTTTAATTTAGGTGAAGATTCAGCAAAAAGTACTATACAGTATGTCCAAATAAGTTTTTTGATATTTTAAGTGTAGGATTCTTTCTTGGTATGATAGCATTAACAAGTGGTTTTAATATATAGTATCATAAATCGGAGAAAACATCGAACAATCCCTAACACTATATAATAAAATTTGAGGTTAAGATTTTTAGATTATTTACCATTCCCCTTAGATATTAAAAAATTTCTCGATATAATAAAGTTATCGATGTAATAATATTTTAAATTTTAATATTTATTATAAATGTATAAAAAATTTAATTAATCTATTACGCAATTATTGGCATACGTACAATTTATTTTTTCTTTAATATCACGAAACCACACATCGAGGCAGCAAATTCATATTCATCAGAGCCTTTTTTATTAAAAGCCCTAATAAGCTAGTGTAACTTTTTAATATGAATAATAAATAACTAATATTCAGCGGGTCAGTAACAAAAATAACTTACTTTGATTTGTAGCCACTTTTAGTTACCAGAAAATCTATAACATAAAATCGGGTGCGGGCGATCATATTTCGAACGCTTTTTTATTGGTTAGTTACGTGCGTATTGTTTATTCCATTGATTTAACAACACTACAGTAACTATGTATTTGAAGGTTGAGAAAGTTTTTTTTTTAAATATAAGTAACCAGTACATATGCAATATATACAATTCATTCTCGTTGTAGTAATATCTCGGTATTGAAGATTCGATACAATGAAGAGTTTTGAGTTAAGGCATTATTAAACTTCAGTTCAATATCATATAGTATTCTCTTAGTATAAGCTATAGTGAATATTTTTCATCCCGGCCCGATAACTTCACTATAACGAGAGTGGTTGTATTATAGCGCAGCATGAATAAAATCAAATAATTTGTTAATTCAAAACAAAAAAAATCGGCATATGAATTAATTTATCTATCATAAAGTTATCCATTTTTAAAATCATTGATATCAACCTCGAAAGAAATATGAAATGCATCATTCATTTTTGCATTAAAATGATATTTTGGTTTGTTTGATCAGCATACATTTATAAAGTAGAATCAACAAGCAGTAGACAACCACCTTTCACGAATTAGAACGAAAGTTTATATTCATAGTTCATAGTTCATTTATCTTGCCACAACATTGAATTATCCTCTCCCTTATTTATTTTAAATATGACGAAATTCAGCCTAGTGCACGTTTTTTTTGTTATTACTTTTGCTATTATGCTCTTTATAGATGTACCTACTACAGTTTACGGTACTTTGAATGTTAATTCACGCGACGAGTCTCATAATAAAGAACGATCGACATGTATAAATAATCTTATTATGAACGAAGACAATCAAAAAAGGCAAATTAGACCACCAAGTTGTCAACCTGCAAATGCCGAAGTATCCGCAGATTCTCAAATAAATATTGGAAAAGAACCTAAAGGTAAAGGTAATGGAAATGGAAATGGTAAATGTCGTAGCAATATTCCTATTATTCCCTGCGACAGTTGGGATTGTGGTACGTGTGGATTTTGTCAACCACCACCTGAGGTCTTTGTAATACCTCAATGCTGTGAAAGTCCTCAATGTTGTGAAAGTCCTCAGTGCTGTGAAAGTCAACAATGTCCAGAACAACCTAAATGCAAGGGAAAGACGCCTAAATGCAAAGGAAAGGGCAAAGGAAAGGAACCTAAAGGCAAAGGAAAGGGCAAAGGAAAGGAGCCTAAAGGCAAAGGAAAGGCGCCTAAAGGCAAAGGAAAGGCGCCTAAAGGCAAAGGAAAGGCGCCTAAAGAACAACCAATCAGCGTATCAGCATCTGGAAAGGTATATATTTATTTTAAATACAGTATATGACTTCACTCATTTTATTATTATTCTAATGTATGTTTATTTATGTTCAGGCCATAATCAGCAATCCACCTTGTAAAAATGTTTGCCAGCCTTCAGGTGATGTCCGTCGACGAGATGAGCGTATACAATCAAAGCGATCAGAAAATGTTTTATGTCCCAACAACGTTCCCCTTATTCCATGTACCGGTATATGTGGGGTTGAACAACCATCACCACCTGAGATCTTTATAATACCTCAATGTTGTGAAAGTCAAGAACCACCTAAGTGTGAAGAAAAGGGTAAAGGAAAGGGTAAAGGAAAGGGCAAAGGAAAGGGTAAAGGAAAGGGCAAAGGAAAGGGTAAAGGAAAGGGTAAAGGAAAGGGCAAAGGAAAGGGCAAAGGAAAAGGTGAAGGAAATGGTGAAGGAAATGGTGAAGGAAAGGGTAAAGGAAATGGTGAAGGAAATGGTGAAGGAAAGGGTAAAGGAAAGGGCAAAGGTAAGGGTAAGGGTAAGGGTAAAGGTAAAGAGAAAGCACCTAGTGAGCAACCAATCAGCGTATCAGCTTCTGGAAAGGTAATAGTTTTAAACATATGACGATAATTCATCTCTTTTATTATTCACATGAATGCTTATTTATGCTTTAGGCTACTATCGGTCCCGAGCAACAACCTAAAGGGAAGACACCTAATCATAATAATACCCGCCAACCTTGTAATAATGTATGCCGACGAGAAGAACATATACTATCGAGAAAATCGTCGAACCCTCGCTGCGAGGCTAAGACATTAACAGCTAAAAGATCAGATATTTAGGGACAAAATTAAAAGTTAACCCTATTTCTGCCTTGGATTAAAGGAAAGTAAATAAAATTGTAATCTTTGCTTACAATTCTCATATACTTCCGAACGCTTTAATCATTCTATTAATTTAATTATCAGATGATTTCAGCGATCGTTGAAGTTGGTAAATATACCGGCAAAGAACCAAAAGACGAAGAAAAAAAAAGGCAATTTCTCCATTATAATTAAAAGGATGATAGTTTTTTTTTCTTTAATAGTTAAAATTTCTTATACTTAAAAAATTTTGTAATATATATGTATTAGTATCAATTCATAATGGCATTATGTATGTTTAACGCATTAATTATGCTCTAGTCCTACAAAAAAAAAATCGAATTTTCTTAATAAATAGTACCATACACCGTCCACCAATGCTTGACGGGGTTGTAGGCAGTCAAATTTGATTTTATGTTTCAAAAAGAACAATTAAAGTTTTTAGTGTTCTCAAAAAAGTTTTAATGTTCTTTATATAGAAAAATTAAAATCTTTTTAATATTAAAAAAGATTTTGAATTTTCTCAATAGAGAACGCATTTTAATAATTTGTGTTTTCAAATGTTCTCTGATAACATTGAAACCATCGAATTTAAACACTGGTTGTAGGTCCCCGTGTTAAACAGTTAAAACATGAAACTATGTTAAATGTTTCAAGCAGAATATTTCTGGCAGCATTATGATCCCTATCTATCCTCAAACTACACAAGTCGCACAAAAATATTTTCTATCTCTCCAAGTATCCAATGTATATGACTCGTCACATTCTATCAATTCGATGTAGGAATATTCACTGATCTTATATTTGAGAAACATTTTAAACTTGCAATGTGACAACATGAGGAAGTAGAATTCTTGAATAATTAATATAAGTACTTAACTAACTTCTTGTAACATATTTTGAATTTTTGTGATTATGTACTTTTAATCAAAATTCCTTCTTTCTTTTATTGTATTGTTTTCAATAATGCCTCACTCAAGAATTTTACTGTTCAGATCATAGTTGCAGCACAGTACAAAATTTTAATACCGGGGTTAAATGTTATGACTTTGTTTTTTTTTGAAAACAATAAAAAACACGTAACTTTTTTATAATTGTTGTCCTCAACCTTGTTTTAATCTTTTTAATCTCGTGTTTTTAAAATGTAAATTGATTTATATTCTTATTTCAAATCTTTTTGCTATATAGAAATACAGTAAATTATTTATTTTTCTTTTTTTAAAACTTAATTTATATCTTGCTTTTTATTTATTTATAAACTTCGCAGAATTTTTTTATAGGTCTTTGCCTTTTATTGAAATTGCCACGGATTGTTCAAGGATCTCAGTAGAATCGAATAAGCATATGCAAAAGTGGGGTTCATTAAGTTGAACAGGCTAAGCGATACATGAAAGGTTTGTGTTTTTCTTTTATACTTTTCTAAAATTCTATCTTATTACTAATACTAATTAATTTGATGGATTTCTATTGACTACACGTCGCTCTGGGTATACCGACATCTGGATATAACGACATCATAGTAAAATCTTTCTATACCACATTTTTTTCAAAAATTTTAATATAAAATGTCGGTATAACTCACTATATCGACATTTTGAATTTTTTACTAATGTCTCAAAAATGTCGATATAACCAGAATGACGTGTACATATTTTATGTGCCGAGTAGTGTTCCGAATTGATTAAAAATTTTCCAATCGATTAGTTGTCAACTTAGTTATCGATTAGTTGCAACTAATTTCTCAGAGTAGTGACTACACCGCTATGACGTAGAGGTCGTACTACCCGAGGTTATATTGTCGTGAGATAGTTGTCGTGAGTGATGTAGTATGCCGTATAGCATAACTACCCTGAAAATTTCGCTGGCCAATCAAATTTCATTAACACAAAAATCAATAGTTTTGAGATGGTTCATGCGCTTTACACAATTATAATCAATTTTCGTGTATCAAGTTGCTGAATATACATAACCAAATCCTCTTTTGCAAATTTCTTTAACATTAGATATACCGTATAAGCGCGAAACAACGCGTTATTTCGAAATAATGGTTGATTTTTTAAATCCAATACAGTCAACCTTCCATAACTGCACGTTTTTGGGTAAAAGTGCATTTATAGAATATTCATTTATGGGG
>CAJVPY010000743.1:0-23726 GCA_910591965.1 Dentiscutata erythropus
TAATCCTATATGCTCTAAGACTTGGTGAATAATCTCATTAAATTCTAACAGACATTTATAATACAGTTCAGGAATGCGTCGCCATATAAAAGTTTGATTTATTTTTTTTTATTCTTTGTTTACTTAGATCTAAAATGCTAAAAATAACTACTAAAATATTTATCAAATTTTCTAAAATTTTTAAATTATATACCAATCATTATAATATACAACTTTGTTTATTAGGCAAAGACCGATCAGCATATGATTTATATGTGGCTACGATCATCATCAAATTGGTTAAATTATTGTGATTATTAAAATTCTGGTGATCCCTGTCAGGGGAGTGTACATACACATTAATTAATAGTCAATTTTGATTTTTAAAAATCCAAAACCAAAATCCCAAAATTTTAAATTATCACAACAAAGCAAAATCTCAACTGACAGATCAGTATTTTGATAAACTATGCAAAATAAGAGTAACTCAAAATGGTCAAATAATTAGCAAATTTAACTGAAATTATAGTTAATTATTTTATTTTAATTACTCTAATATGTTATATAGTTCTAACCTTTAGGATTTATTTGCACATTTTGTGAATTATGCATATCTAGATTCGGGATTTCATAGTGATCTTTCCTAAACAATTAAAGCTAATAGTTTGTAATTGGTTATCGCCAGTTGACGAATAAATAAATAATTAGATGTAAATTATACTACTTTAGCTATACAAACTTACTATCACCATGACCCAAGATTTCAGCCTAATAACTTGTAAGTTTTTCTTATGAGTATTGCTAAGTTAAAACTCATCAGTGAATGTTTAAGTTCTGGCGTTTAAATAAATCATGTCAAAATCATGTCACTTTTGATAACTTTTTATAGACTTAAATTTTCACTTACAGACTATAATTTAGCGACACTCATATATTATCTATCAATTCTTGCCTTAACACAATATCAGTTGTTAAGGTTTAAATTTTTGGGATTTTATGTGTACCATTGTAATTTTTAAAATAATAATGATTGCTAATAATCAAGATCTTTTTAAAAGTATAATCCTTCCAGGAGCAATTGTAGCTGATTCGTATGTGTGCTCTCTCTACGCAATTAAAGGAAATTATGGAAACGAGGATACATGTTTTGGCATAGGCTATCTGTAGGTTGAATCTTTTTGTTTGAATTACTTAATCGCCTATTTAATCCTATTTTTGTATTTGACATTAGAGAATTTCGGATTTTGGCAATAATTATTTTATTATCTATCATCGCATACATACACTCCAATAAATTAGCAATTGGAATTAATAACACATTTGCCATAATTAAGAATGCGATACTCAATTATGAATCTTATATGCCATTTGTTATTTCATGGATTGCAGTATTTATTGACGCATCTATTTGGTATCTCAACGATTACAAAAAGTTCCTTTAATGTTTATATTTATTAACAACTGGTCTTATAAGCCAATTCAGTATTAGAGATTCTTGGCAATTTTATCATTTCATTAGAAATTTTTAGTTTTGCTATTCTATTTCTTTATTGTGAATGTCTATTTGGTCATTTAATCTAATAATGTATATTAAAATATTGAAAAATCTTTAAGTTGTTCTATTGTTTTAGTGTTACTAACCCTTGAATATGTATTACAGAGCTGTCATCCAGCCTACTAAAATATGTGGCCTAGTCCAAGCTCAGTCAATAGACTGTTTTAAACATAGTTAGCTTCACAATATCACCATAATATAAATGCGAATTGTTATCTTTTAATCAAATAAAAATATAAAATAAAAAAATAAAAATTTTAATATACTGTAACTTATATTTTAATAAATATTTAAATCTTTTAAAGCTGTAATTAAAAGATATTGCTATATTTCCATATGCAAATGTTACATTATCGAAAGAGTACCCTAAATTGTATAAATGAAATTGATTAATCACATATATATACAATATTCTACATCCTGATATGTTTCTTAACAACAACCAAATGTTTAATAAATTAGGTTGTATTTAAGCACACCGTGTGGGTTGTGATGTTAAGTATCTATCTTAATATGAAGGTTTTAAAATTTGCATGGATTCTCTTGATATGATTTTGAATAGCATACAATTTTTTTAATTAATAGAGAATATTTTCCTGATACAATTTATCTTCGAAAGAGAACTTTGAATCTTACAACGAAAATGACTTCACAAACGCAAGTAAAAATAGATATTGATACTGTATATATTTTTCTTATGTTGTATTAGTATTTCTTACTTTATTTGTTAGCGTTATTATTATGAAATGGTTGTACATGGGTTTGAACCACGGAACTTGAGACCATGTATAAAGGACCTTGGTTCGAAACCCAATATTTTGGTTTCAAACTACAATGTATAAATACGACGCTCAGATTACTAAGGAGAAGAAGGAAGATAGAAGTGGTTCTGTTTGATGCATGTTAGATACTTGAGTCTTAAGTACCCATGAATCAAACTAAATTACATTCATACTATCTATCATTAAATCCGAATTCCTAATAAGCATCCACCCCGCATAACCTATGCTTGTAACTCTGAGCTAAATTAACATCACGTTAGTCGAGTCTCTCCCCTGGTTACAATAACACAATAAAAAATTATGATGGCGTATCTGTTGTACAAAAATTATAAATAAACCACATGTAACGTATGTCAACCATAATATTGACAATTGTTTATTTCCTCAACATGCACGAAGCTTGGATTAATAAAAAAGTCGAAGAAGAAAAAATTACAGAGTATAGATATGATGAATTTAAAAAAAAAAAAAAGATTGGTAATGGAGCTCATAGTAGTGTTTTCAGCACAATAGTCAATAAAGAAAATACGGTTGAAGTGTTTGCATTAAAAGTAATTGAGAATAATGCAGAAATTAGTAAAGAGATTGTGAATGAAGTAATATAATATTATGCAATATTTTTTCGAATTTTTAAATTTTTTAAATCACATTAAAATATTTGTCAACATTCAGCTAGAAAATATGCTTTCGGTAAAACATCATAAGAATATTATTAAATTTTATGGGATTACCAAATTCAAAGGTAATATTTTAACAGTTATCTGCTTTTATAAATCATAAATTTTAACAATGCCATTATATAAAACTAGATTCTATGGATGAGGATGAAATCAAATATGCACTTGTACTTGAGTATGCAGATAACGGCACTTTAAGCTATTATTTGCGAAAAAATGCAACTAAAATTGAATGGGAATTAAAAATTCAGTTTGCAGCCCAACTAGTAGGTGCGTTAAAAAAAAGAAAGTAGAAAAATATAATTGAGTCAAGTTTTAATACTCACTATTATATTAATTGAATTTTTTAACTTTAAAGATGCAGTTAAATGGCTACATGATTTTAATGTAATTCACGGCGATCTGGTAATTCAGGCTCTCATTTGAATAATTGTTATAACGATAATATTTGAATACTAACATTAATTATACCTTAAAAGCATTCTAATAATATACTTGTTCATCAAGAATCTTTGAAATTAGCTGATTTTGGACTATCACAACGTATTATTAATTCAACAAAGTCTAAGACTACAAGGCAAATTTTTGGAGTAGTACCATATATCGACCCTGAGTGTTTCGTGTTAAAAGACGATAAAGATGGAAAATCTCGTAGGCATAAAATAAATAAGAAATCGGACGTTTATAGCGTTGGGGTTCTGCTGTGGGAAATATCAAGTGAAAGACCGCCTTTTGATGATTACGATCCAACGACTTTGCCATTAAAGATTGTAGAAGGTCTTAGAGAGAAACCAATTCAGGGTGTAAATCAAGGATATATGACCATTTATGAAAGTAGGTTTATAATTTACATCATTATGATTTATATTAATAGTATTATAATTTCTTATTAATACCGTATTCTTCGAATTTAGAATGTTGGCAGAGTAATCCAAATGATCGACCATCTATTAGTATAGTGTCATTAATGTTAAAAGATATTATTTATCCGCTTTTTCAGGATATCCCAATTGATGGTATTAATGAAGATGAATCAAATTTTGAAGAACGCACTAAAGAATATATTAAAATTATTGATACTATTTTTGGTGAAATACCTGAAATTAAATTCAATGATCAAGACTCCAAGATTACCTTTATAAATGATCTTTATTCTAATCTTTATGAAATGCTTAACAAAGGCGAATCTGTTCCTAAGACAATTAAAAATTACATCGCTGAAAATGGAAAATCGGCTAATGATGTTTTAATTTGGCTGTATCTTAAAAATGAGCCAAAGTATATTTGTCTTCGCGGAATATTTTATATGTGGAAAATTGGTATGAAAAAAAAGGAGAATAACGCTGACGTTTTTAGTTTATTTCTTGAAGCAGCAAAGGGAAATGATACTATTGCGAAATATTTTGTTGGAAGGTGTTATGAAGTCGGTTGGAATACAAGAATGAATACAAAGTATGCAATTGAATGGTATGATAAAGCAATTGAAGACGAATGTTTAGCGGCAGAATATATACTTGGAAATTGTTATTATAGATGCCAAGAATATTCTAAAGCATTTAAATTACTCAGAAATGCAGTTGACAAAGGCAATATAATGGCGATGTATAAGTTGGGATTGTGTTAAAAAAAAGGCCGTGGAACATTTGTGGATATGGACGAAGGATTTAAATATCTTAAACAAGCTGCCGAAATGGGTGTGCCTAATTCAGCGTATGAACTTGCCCGATGTTATGAATATGGAGAAGGAACAACAAAAGACTTGAATAGTGCTTCATATTGGTATCAAAAAGCTACTGAAAGTGGTCAGAATTGTCATAGCTATCGGGAGAAAGTCGATGTTACAATCATGAATAAGATATCTAAGTGAAATTATGAATTATAATATGCTTTGATGTTTTTTATTTTCGTTTTTTTTTTTATTAAATCAAATAAAAACATTTCCGTATTATATTAATTCAACAAATATGTTACATTCAACTAATATTCATTAAATGGTTAAGGGAGTTCTCAAATGTCCTACTTTATGGGTTTATCGAACGACTTGGTTGGCTAATCATAATTGTCATTTAAGTCGAAAAATTTAGGGTTACGATCATCTATTTTTTCCATAGAATTGCACAGATCGATTAAATTAAATTAAGGGAACTGCTTGAAAACATCCTAAAAATTTAAACATATTAAATAATCACACACTTATTTAAATAACAATGTACATGCATGTCTGGATGTTAAAGTTTATCATATTGTTATAAAACTTGTATTGAATAGATCTGCTGGCTAGCTAGCCTGGAGAAAGAAAGGCGTAGAAATAGAAATGTGTGAAAAAAAACTTTATGGATATCACAGGGTGCATTGAAACTTAAATTCCGATAATAACCACCAACAAAAATAAAATTATCTTTTTTAGCTACCAGTTGTCGAGCTATTAGATTTGAATTACTGTACAAAACAGGATGGTGGATAAAATTTTTTATTACATTAAAATTTTTATTATATTAAGAAATTTGAAATTCGCTATTAGTAAATTATAAAATTTGATTGTAAAAATTTTCAAACAAGCAATAGAGAATAGCAAAAAGAATAAAAATGACAACACTGAATTTGCTCATAAATATAAGCTGATTATCAATAAATGCATTCAAGCATTAAAAGCATCCTTTATAATCGTGTAAATACCAAATGGACGCACTTACAAATACAGCGACCCATGAAATAACAAATGGCATATAAGATTCATAATTGAGCACTGCGTACTTGCTTGAAGGAATTGGAAAAAATGGTGCCACAATAATAAAAGATAAAATCCGATAAATAATTGATGTACTTTAAAATAAGCGTATTCAGCATCTTTCAGTTTTTTCTTTATTATCTAATTAAAATTATTCAATTTTTTAGATAACTTGGTTACATAAAACACGAATAAATAATTGATTTAACGTACCAACAAGCATATGGCGCTAACACCATAAAACACCATAGCCAAATACTGTGACATATCAGAGAAAAATGGAAAAAAGCTTGTGCCTACCGGAGCGAGAAGAATTAAAAATGCACAATAAACAAATTGTAAAAGCAAAGCATAAACTGGGGTGGCACCCCAATAATATAATCTTCTTGATATCCTTGGTATAAATTTATATTTTGCAGTATATGCTATAGCTCGAGCGCCCCTATTTTAAACAAAAATTAATAACTTATAAAATTCTATTGATTGTATTAAATGCAAATTTTTGACGGCCTTACATAAAGACCATTGAGCCTACGCATCCGAAAGCAGAAATTGAGATAAGTATTGAAATAATTATTCTTCCGGGCTCACCCCATAGAGTGTATCCAAAATTTATAGCAATAATATCGAGTGAATTAATAGCCATGTTAGGGTCGACCACCGTTATAAAAGCAACGTTAGTTAAAAAATCTATAATAATAATAATAATAATAATAATAATTGTTGTTGTTGTGTAAGTACTATTACATAATTAAATGAATAAAATAAGTCAATATTAAAAAGAAAAAAAAACTTGCAAAATATAAAAGAAATGACCACGCTAAGAACAGCAGAAATTTTCAAACTTTGTTCAGGTGAATCCAATTCCTCCGTTAAGTCTAAAAATAAAAAAATAAAAAAATTGTTATTAATTAAATTTAATCATATTTTTTATACTAATAGTAATGAATTATAGTATCTTACAATTTAAATTATTCCAACCTTTGAATATATACAATGAGGTAGCATGTAGTCAATAATGATAATTTAAACAATTAGTTTTTAATTACTTTATTAACATACCTTCATACGAAAATAGAACCTATGTTTAAATTTCACGTAAATTTTTAGTTAAAATTCAAAATACACTAAATTAGAATCTATAAGTTAGATGTTTATGTATTTGATAGGTTTTCATGCCAATAGTGCTACTTAGCATTATATAGCAGCGTTACGAATTTTATCCGTAAGGTGATCTATCAAATGCAAAACTTGCGGCTTTTTGGTTTAAACCGCTCATATAATATTAATATACTTACGTTTAACATAGCATTGCCATAACTTCCTATCTGTTCCGAAACAGATCGTTCATGGGCATCATCAGATGGAGTATTATTAAAAATGCCTTTCCAATGATCTTTTTTACTATCTTCCCGCAGCGATACTAATCCAATAATTGAAATTATAATTAAGGCAAAAACTTTAATTACGGCAAATGTCTGATTAATTCTAATTGCTAATTTATTGGAGTACACATTGTATCCGGTGATAATTAATAAAATTGCGATTGCCAAAATTCGCAACTCTCTAATAATAAATGCAAAATAAGATTATGTAGATAATAAAGTAATTCAAACCAAAAAAATTTAACTTACATGTAGTCTATACCAAAATATTTACCCTCGTCCTCAGAATTTCCTTTAAATGCGTAGAGAATATACTTGGAGCACGCATATGAATCTGCTATAATTGCTCCGGGAAGTATTATACTTTTAAAAAATTCAGTTTATTATTACACAATCATTATATAATTTTAAAGGTTACGTCTAAAATCCCGAAAATTTAAATTCCGACAGCTCATCATTTACAGGCATTTCGTTAAGACAAGAACATGAAATATATGATTATTCCCAAATTAACAAAATTCAAGTTTTCACAGTGGATTTTGATATACTCAATTCACGAATGCGAGAATAAACCCTAAAATATATGATGGTTAGGACCTTAACCTATCATATTCCTAACTTAAAATAATCACTAGAGGAGCTAATCAACCATGATCCCGATGAATATTTTTTATAATCTCCTGTCGCACTAAGTGTCACTCATGGCTACCTTCATTATTGTTTTTTTACACGTGATTAACCATATTTATAATAATCAAATTGTGACCGGGAATATTCCCATGAAAGATTCCCGATCTCATATTGATCATCGGGAAATTCCAATTTTTTACGCTTAATTTTTATTTGAAGAATTTTCTTTTTTGTATTCTTTAAAAGCCAAAGTAAAATAAGCATAGTAAAATTAAGCTAAAAAAAGGCACGATAAGAGCAAAGCGAAAGTAAGAGTTAAACGTAGAAGTAAAAAGCAAAGGCGATAAAAAAAGTAAATAAAAAAAATAAAGCAAAGCCCGAAAGTCAGTAAAGCACAATGCAAATATAAATATGAAACACGTGTAAAAATAATAGTATGGTAGCCCGATTAACATCTAGTGACACGCTCCTGGGATTATTCATTTATTCCTGGGGAAATCATAGCAGAGGTTACCGATGATCGTAGTATGTGGATGGCCCTTCGGGCCATCCAAGTGCTATGATCGTCGGTAGCCTCTGCTATTATTTCTACTCCCTCAGGAAATGAACAATACATATTTTACTTTGAATTAATTTACTCCACATTTGCTTGATAATTTGTCAAGTAATAGTCGGGTTTGTAATAATTTAAAGTTTTGGGATTTCGATCGCGAATTTTAAAGGTCGAAATTTATGATGGTGTTCCATGAATACATACGCTGTCATAATTAGGCTGAATATGTGCGCAATTTTATTTATATCGAACGTTTCTTCAAGATACTTTTGTTCACCTGATCCTTCAGGAAATCTAGACCCTAACTGTACGTTGAAATAAATTGAAAACAGAATTTTTTTAAATCTCTGATTTAAATATTCTATAACAGATGTTCTCAATTACCTCGACATAAATCATACTGCCAAATAGACTTATAAGCCCACCAGAAATCCATAACATTAAGGCAGATCCTGGAGATTGTGCTAGTCTCCATACATTACTAGGTGTTATAAAAATTCCTTATAAAACATAAGGATAATGAGTTACATCGTAATAAGTTAATAAAATTGATAAAATTAAAAAAAATACAAACCGGCTCCAATGATATGATTAACGTTATATCCCAAGCCCGAAGAAGTTTTTAAAATTTTTTTTCTCCTAGTTTCAGTATCAGGGATATCTACTCCCATTTGATCATCCCTATTATCTATATTATCCATAACTGAGTTAATTATACGCTACTATAAAAGAGGAAATGCTAAATTAAATATTAATTAAGGGTAGTCCGCAGTTGAAAGGGTAAAAGTTTATAATCAAATGCGGCGCAGTATTACTATTAGTTTACGAATGCTGTATTTTTTTGGTATTGAGAAAAATCATAATAAAAATTGAAAATTTTCATATCTCATGATGTACTAAGTTGATTTTGATGATTTAATATCGTTAGAATTAATAAAATTAGCTTTACAGGTTTAATTAGAAATTGAAGAGAGGTTTATTTAGAAAGAAGAAGAAGAATAATAATACATTTGTATATAAGAAAGCCTCATTCACATATATAGAAAATTTCTAATTCCGATTTTGTTTATTATAAAATTTGCTATTTTTTTTTTACCCCTTCAAAAATGAACTATTTATCAAAAATCTTGACGAATGACTTTGTCTATTTGGTAAAAAATCAAAGAAACCGTTGTTACGAATAATGTTGCATGTGTAACATATATGTAAATGGCAATACATTTTTAGGAAATATTAAAATATTATAGATCGTTACAATAAACAAAAAGGGGCGTTGATCACTTTTCTAACAAAGACTTTTTTTTTAAAAAAAAAGCTTAAATTCAGAATCATGATTACTGTTCTAGCTGAAATTAGTACGTACCAATATGGTCATTTGATTATTAGTATGATTTTTAATCATAAATGTCAATTTCTTTAATTAGTAAAAAATTTTTAAATCAACTATGTATTTTGAATAATAAAGACAAATTTTAAAAACTAATAAAAAACTTTAACCATCTCACACGGGGGCAACGCCCAAACCTTAGTTAATCCTCATTTATTCAATCCTTCATTTTTTTTTCGATCAATAATTTCTACTTTTGGATCTCTTAGTGTAAGTGACCCCTTATCTATTAACAATGTTGCTATGTCCAATAAAAAATTTTGTTTGGACAAATATAGACATGGCTAATCCAAATAGTGTCCATATCTTCTTTTACCCGAGTTTTCGGGATATTTCGGACCTTTGCCCCAATTTTGGGGTCGTTTAAAGCGTTGTGCAATCGCATGATTTATAGCCAATCAACTTTGTTGTTTAAAGAAACACGGAACAGCCCGACGAAGAAAAAAAAGCGAAAAACAAAGAATACAAGAATAAGCATATATTGGTACACTAATAAAAAATGTCGGTTGATTTTACCTATAAAACATGCCTAACCCTTACCCTAACTTTAATCACAGTCAGACCTTCTTGACCTCTATAAATGCAGTTTTCTTATTATTCTCTATATGCACGTTATTAGAGTGTGGTCCCAAGGGCGTACACTTATAGAGGTCTGACTGTAAATAGTCAAAAACATATGATTGCATAAAGCTTTAAAAGTTCCCCTAATTTTGGCTATTCTATCCGGAGTATTTCGAAATAGCAGCCCACGTGTCCGATTTAGACTAAGCGTCTTATGTCTAGTAGACAATATGGACAATGTCCATGTCCAATGGTCCATGTTGTCCATGTTCACATTTTGCCAACACCGTTTATTAATAATATATTTATTAATTGGGCACGTCACCTATAATGAAAGAAATCCCTAAAGCTGGCTTCGACTTCTTAACCAGTTTTTCGGAAAGTGGCGTATAAGCAACAAACATGAAATCTAAAAGTAAGTAAACTTCAAGACTTTATAATACAGTAAATCCAAAGTAAATGTTTTAGAATCATAGAGTATCTCTTTTAACTCCAACCCTATTTTATAATAAAACCCAAGATAAAATATGTGCTATACTTTCGAAATCAAAGTTTTATTATTTTATATTATCAATTAATTTGGTTATAATAACCAGAATCTGACTGGACTGGTATGTTGTTTTTAGACAAATATTTTTGTTAAATTAAAAAAAAACACAGGAGCCATTCTTTACTTCGCATTAACACATTCAACCATAGATTTCTTTGCCACCATCATATCTAACCACATCTACTATTAAGGGTTCATTAATGGTTCAATATGTGAGTTTTTGAGTTTGTTGCTATCACTTATGCTATTGTAATTTAATCCACTCTGCTGATAACAACATGCCATATCTGACATTCAACACCTTTACTGAAATATACCATAGAGTCATTACCATTTTGCTTCAACATATTATTTCTACTTTATACTCTATTGACCATCATTTCAAACCATGATTAATCTCTCGTATTTCATCACAATTTTTCATATAGATCTCAGAAGCGATTACTATGTAATCTAGGGTGCTTCGTTGACTCCACTCTAATTATAATATCTCTAATGTTACTGTTATATTATCCGTTCGTATCTAAACACCTCATAATCTTCTATTTGAAATTCTTGAGATTGAGATTCTCTCTTAATTGCTTTTTCGTAATTTGACCGACTACTTCCCCAAGTTTTTAAATCATTTTTAGATACAAAAAGATCTAAAAAGCCAAATGATGGACCAAAACCTTTCAAACAGCAAATTGCATGATCCTTATTTTCGACTCTACTAAGCGTAGAATTGGGTTGTTCATTTGTTTTTAGGGAAAAAATAAAACTAGACCCGGTTTCTTTATATTTCTTTTCCTTAATTACTTTCCAAGTAAGAGGATTATATCCACCAATAATCTCCCCAGTTTCTAGAACCTTTAAAATTATTATAGTATTATCCATATTTTTACACTCGTTATAAAAAGTAGTTTTCTCAAAGCCATCTCTGCTACCTCTAAGAATTAATTTAAGCTCATGTTTTGAATCGTAAGGTAAAGGGCTAATCCAAGAAATAATTTCTTTCATGTGTTCATTAGTGATTATAGTTGAAGTTTCTTCATCTAATTGAAAATTTTCTTCATTTGATTGAGAAGTTTCTTCATTTGATTGAGAAGTTTCTTCATTTGATTGAGAAGCTTCTTCATTCGATTGAGAAGTTTCTTCATTCCATTGAGAAGTTTCTTCATTCCATTGAGAAGTTTTATGATTAAATTGAGAAGGTTCATCGTTTGAATGAGAAATTTCATTGTTTAATTGAGAAGATTCATCAGCAGATGAAAATATTTTAAAAATTGATTTAGTCTTTTTGTTTAATTTAATGCTTATGGAAGATCGGATACTTGTTATGCTTTTAATGGATCGGATGCTTTTTTTGTTGTTAGAAGATTGTATACTTTCTAGATTTTCAAGAACTATCATTATTTCTGGACGTTTTCCAGGATCTTGATTCCAACAACGTTTGTAAAGTTTAACATAATCATCTGGCGTATTTTCAACGGGAGTTTCCCTTTTTCCTTTATTTACATGAGTAATAATTGCTATTTTATGCTCAAAAAAATTAAAAGGCGGCCTACCACTGGAAATCTCCCAAAGAATTACTCCTAGACTGTAGATATCGGATCTTTTGTCACATTTATATTGCGAATTACTAAAGCATTGAGGTTCTAAATATGCGTACATTCCAAAAGCTTTAACCAACGTAACTTCATCTATATGTTTGGATACACCAAAATCTGCAATCATCATTCGTTGATGATGAACTAAAATATTTTTTGAATGCTGTTAAGAAATAAGGATAAATTAATTTTTCTCGATATTTAAAAAATAATTAAAAATATTAGTCGGAAATTCTTACAAGATCTCGATGAAAAATTCCATTATTATGTAAAAAAGATAATCCTTCCGCTATTTCTTTTGCATATTGTAGTTTATCTGACCATTCCAGTTTCGAAAAGTTACGTTTTAAGTAATCACGTAAATTCCCATCCACAGCAAATTGCAAAATTAAATTATATTGACTATTAAATGGATCTTTTAAAATAAATAAAAGTTTATAAAGATAATGTTTCGGAAGATAATTGGTAGCTTCAATGTTTAATTACCTTTAGTAACCCCATAAAATTTGACAATATTTGGATGCTCATGTTCGTCGACAGTAATAAGTTTCTGAAGCTATATATCGGGAAAATGAGAAACTTCTTTTGGAAAATATAAAGTATTTATATTTATATGTACCTCATTAACAAATGCTCTAATATATACTTCGTTATTAGTAACAATTTCATCAGTGTTCTGAAGCTATATATCGGGAAAATGAGAAACTTCATTTGGAAAATATAAAATATTTATATTTATATGTACCTCATTAACAAATGCTCTAATATATACTTCGTTTTTAGTAATAATTTCATCAGTGGTATCAATATTTAGACTTTTAAGAACAACTGTCTTATCTCCCCATGTCGCTTTTCGTACAGTCCCAAATGGGCCTCTACAAATTTCCTCAAAATTGCTAAATAAATCATAATTTTGTTTTATTCTCTCATCAATAATGGTCTCGATTAATTCATTCAAAACATTTGACATAATTTGCTAAAATAAATTTAAAAATGTGTATTTGGAAAACCAGTTCAAGTATAACAGCATTTTACAACTACTTATGGTGCATACGTATGTACGTACGTACAGTACTTTTTCTATCATTATGCTTAGTCATCACATTGAAATAAAGTAAATATTTAAGTGATACATGTTACCTTTATCGTACAAATAGCTTCTTTATTGTTACATATTTGTCTATGCTTTATTGTGTCACACTATTTATTTGGGTTATGTCGGCAGGTAATAGCGATGGTAAAGCAATTAGACAAATGTCATTGGTGTAATACTTTGCATAATAAAGGTACAGGCTCGTACGTATATGATTGACCGAGATTGACCTAAACAAACATTCCGATAAATTTGAAAGTCGTCGTAGGATTTTTAGCCGTAGTTTCTGCTTGCCGAAGCAGGCCAGATGTAAGAGAGCAATAATAAAATTATAATAATCACCAATGCTTTATATGTTTATATGTTTTATATGTTTTATATGATTTATCATTGACCGAGTTCCTTTTTTTTTTTATGTTACGTTGCTTTGATGTGCGGCTCATGGCTGAATGTATATAAACTATTTTGCCCTCGATGTAAATTTAAATAACCTAAACTAAAATACTGTAATTCAGAATGATAAAAATAATTTAGGTTGTAAACAATATTTTTGTGTTTCAAATATGGGCTAGGTGCTGGAAAAAGGAACGAAAATGACAATTTTTCAAACCAAATTTTTTTACATAAATTAATTTATAATAAGATTAGAAACTTTTTTCACTTAAGACACAAAAGTAGTTGTGTTAATAAAATTTTGCAGTATAGCTCTTTAAAGTTTGTATTTTCTTATAATCTATTATAATATTTATAACACAAAAATTGATTTTCTGAAGATCTTTTGTTTTGTCAATTTTGTTCCTTTTTCCCATATGCTTTAGGAAGTTGTTTAGAGCTGGATCGGTTCAGTTCAGTTCCCTAGCCATGAAAAAAGTTAGATTTTGCTCCTAATTGGACGAAATTGACGATCCTTAATTATATTTTTTTATCTCAGCAATTACCTATCAAAAATTGATAAAAATTTTTTCATTTTAATTCCATGTATCCATCAAATTAAAATAAATAAATAAAAAAATCATCAATTTTTGATAGGTAATTACTGAAATATCTTCGCTCAAAGTTTGCCATAATCTTCGTTTTGATAATCCTTTTGTCTAAAATTTTTTTTTTAACTTTAAATAAGGATATCTCGATAACATCCTATCTAAAATCGACGATTTTTTTTTTATTTTAATTCTATGAAACAATAGAATAAATAGAAAATTTTTCATTGATCTTGAATAGGTAATTATCGAGATATCATCGTTCAAATTCGGGAAGAACTTAGCCAAGTCTTTGTTTTGATATCGTCTAAATTTTTTTTTAATTTTAAACAACGGTATCTCGATAACTACCTATCTTGTTTAAAATTCAAAGAAAAAAAAAAAATTTAGACAAAAAGATTATTAAAGATTATGTTCTTTCCAACTTTAAGCGAAGATATCTCAGTAACTGCCTATCAAAAATCGATGAGAATTTTTTAAAATTTAATTTTATGGATACATAGAATTAAAATAAAAAAATTCATTAATTTTAGATAGGTAGTTACTGAGATACGATATCTTCGCTCAAAAGTTCGAAAAAAAAACATACATAATATTGTTATTAACCCTATAAGAAAACGTACCGGATCTGCACGGTACGGGTCAAGATACGGATTTGTACGGGTATGGTCCGAGTTGTTACGGATTCGGTGGACCGTAAATGGCTCGGGTTTTGCAGCAGTTTACTAGTCGAATTGGCACGGGTAACAATACGTACCACCGCGACAACAAATACAAAGATATGGGTTAATGATTAAAGCACAAAATTTACTTTAGTAATCAATATAATATAAACAAACTAACTGCATATGAAGTAAAATTTTGTAAGGAATTTTTATGTTAAGATACTCAGAGAAGTTTCATTAATAAAATTCCGAGATATTGCATTTTTTTTT
This sequence comes from Dentiscutata erythropus, assembly GCA_910591965.1. Classification (NCBI taxonomy): domain Eukaryota; kingdom Fungi; phylum Glomeromycota; class Glomeromycetes; order Diversisporales; family Gigasporaceae; genus Dentiscutata; species Dentiscutata erythropus. The sequence continues at coordinate 15,385 of CAJVPY010000743.1, forward strand.
AAAAAAGTCATTTATTGATCTTTTGCTTTTCATGAAACAAGTCAACACATGTGCCTTCAGCAAGACTTTTATTTATATATTAAGACTGATGTATTACAACTGTTATACAATTATAAGAATTTCCACTTATGTTTTTACTAAGCCTTACAATCTATACATACTATTTAGGCAACTAGTGCTCGGCAAAATCAAGTTTTGAATCTATTGATTTATAGTATTGTGCTTCAATTATAAAATCTATGTTTACTCTAACTGACTTTAAACTTCATGTTATATACCATTAAGTCTAAAGTAAGATCATATTCCTGTTAGATTTATATATATACTAAAAATAAAATTTGTATTTAATGCACAATATTACTGTATTGTAAATTGATAGATTCAAAACCTTCGATAATCGGGTTTTTGTTTGATTTTGCCGAGCACTATAGGAAACCCATTTTTACTAAGCTTGTGCAATATCCCAATGCACATCCTAGCCTCATGTAACTCTTTTTACCTAACTACTTATTTCTGGATTAAACTATGATACTATAGTTATTTGGCTCTTAATGGGGTTATGCAAGGCCCCACACCTACTTTTTATTATTTTATAGTCTCTTCTACAACTTGCTACATCCTCTCAAATTATATAGCCTGAAAGAGTTAGTCTGCCTGGCTTTTAGTGTCAATAGTCTTCCAATTCTTAGTTTATGTTTTTAAAGCACATGTTTTTTTTCTTCAATACAACTTTGGTGGCTATGTTAGTAGGCCTCTTATCTATAGAGCCTTGTTATAATAAGTTTGCTAGTTCTAGTTTTACTTCAAGTCTATTTTGTAGCACCTTTAAAGGTCTTGTACTACTTCTTATTTGAAACTTTGGGTGGGTTTTTGTTTTCAATCCCTTGATTTTTGCATCTGAGGTCTTATCTTGAGTTTGTATAAACTTTAGAACTAGTTTGCATTTCTCTATATAATAGAAATACTTTAAAATTTCCAACTTGCTAGTGATCAGTGAAAATGTCCCTTAATTTTTTGTGTAACATATTTTAACTATAAGATCTACATGCAGCATTTGTGCATTTTATAAGAAAAAAATCAAAATATGATTTTCATCTCAATAGTAGCACCATAACACTACAATTTTTCACATGTTTATATTATAATGTTTATGATACATTGATTATTTCTTTATCTTATAATAAGTTTAAAATCCTTAATGAATTAAAATCTAAAAAAGATCTTCTACTTAAGTAAAGTGACTATGATAACTGCTAAGCCACAATTTATTAACGTTAACAATTTTTCTATAATGAAAAAAATATATAAGCCTAATAATATAATTTTTCTAACAAAATAAACTTTCAGAATTGTGTAAATAATAGTCATGAAAGGTTATTTATTAAAAAGATCCTTTATAAAGAGGTTGAAACAATAAGAACAATGCTTTAGAGTGATATTAATTGTTATACAATCAATTCTAGATGAGCAATCAGATGAGGATATTCTGCTATATAGTACTTTTGGAGTAAATGAAGAGAAAGTTAGTGTATAAATCCAGATAGCGATTATAATATTCTTGATAATAATAGTATTAGTTTTATTACTGCTACAAACAATTCTGAAGTTGGAAATATAGTTAATAATATTAGTAATATTAACGATAATAATAATAAAATAAACTCATTTATACTAGATAAATTAGCTCTTGAGATAGCCAAGTTATTAGCCAATAAAAAGAAAATAATTATGATGATGATATTAAGTAGAAAGATTTAGATTGTGAATTTTGTAAAACAATATTAGTTACATCAAGGTTAACAGAAAGTTCGAATTACCTTTTTGATAATTGTTAACACTATGTATTCTTTTACACATAGTTGATAGCCAGATGCAATTATGCTCTAACTATAAACAAAAAACTTAGCGACCTTTAGCATAGCTAGTTAATATCTGGAAAATTGATAATAAAGCAATTGAGTCTATAAAACATGATAATAAGCTATATACTTTAGGTGTTTGTAGATCATATTATAGTTTTGATCAAAATGTTATTCATAGTTCAAAACTTAAAATTTTACAACATATTGAAAAAAGTTGGATATACTGTTATTGTTGTTTATTTTGCAACAAAGACAAGTATTTTTTTAGTCATAGAACTAGTTGTGTTCAACATACTATATATATAGTAGGCAAGTACCTTGCATGGGTCTCAAAACATGTTCAGTATTTATTATTATTATTAATAATAATATTATTAAAAAACATGATCAAAGCAATGATAATAAATATCAACCCTGATACATTTGCACTCAATGTTTTGATTCACAAGGTGGTTATTTTTTTCAACGACCAGGTATTGGAAATCAACCCTTAGAATGTAGTGATAAACATAATAATAATACAACAGAATCACTAGAACTTTTAGGGCAATAGATTTTAAGTATAGCAAAATCAACTAAATCTGAACAAAGGAATAAACTATTAACATATCTTAGTTCGGTACTAGCTTTTTTTAATAAAACTAAAAAGCATAAACAAAATTCTTCTAGCCTTTTATTTATTAAAACAGCACCTTGGCCAAGTAAATCTTATAAAAATTATAGAAAATGATTATGATTTTACATATAAGGTATCAAAAAAAATTGGAGAAAATTTGGGATCTGTAGTGTAAAAATCTTGAAGTAAAGTATATAAAAATAAAGAAATTCTTAAAAGGCTAAATTTATTAGATAAATACTAATTGGCCTTTCCAAAATGTCTTTCTGGGTTTTTTAATGGGTTTATTATGACATTACAAAAAAAAATGATATAGTTGTTAAAAAGTGAAATCAAAGAAAGCTAAAAATTAAATCCTTTAATAAAATTTATATAAAGAAAATATCTATATTTTTTATTTCTGTAATACTTACTATAGCTTTTCCAGCTACAGATATCTGGCTGACACATGTTATGAGTTCTTTAGCATGAAAATTCTAATTATCAACTTCTCTTTACAGTATTTTGTATACTGCAAATATAGTATCCTATACACAAAGATATGAATAAAGATTAGAAAAATGTAGAATGTTACAAACAAACCCAAATCTAAGACTTTTAAAAAGTCCAAATATTTGGACAATATATGTTATTGATAATATTGACTTTAAGGAAAGTACATTTAAATTTGAAAATATTTTCGATGATTCTAAAGTACTTCTCATACTATATTAAGAGTAGCTTTTTAGTTTACCTTATCTATGCCAACTAAATCTATTATTCCTGTTATTACAAATAAGAGCTCTGACATTTATTATATAATATCTATTTACTATAAGAGCTACCTCCTCCCCCACATAAGGTCTATATAATTGGCCAATTAATATATACTCAACCCACCTCTAAAATATTACATAATAAATATCACAGCCCTAATAGTAATAATATTATTTTTACTACAAATGATAGTAATATTAGTATTATTAGTAATTAGAGTTTCACAATTTGATTTGATTTGATTTGATTTGATCAAATATTTGATCTCAAATCAAATTCAAATACAGAAATTTCAAATCAAATCAAATTCAAATTGACAAAATATTTGATTTGATTCGAAAATAATTAATAAAAATTACAAATAAATTTAATTTGATTTGAATTTGATTTGATTAAATCAAATTCAAATCAAGAGTTTATTTGATTCGATCAAATTTAAATATAGAAATATTCAATTCGATTTGACTTTGAGAAACTCTATTAGAAAAATATTTTATTTGGTAAATCAGATTTTGTAAAAAGTTAATATTACAAATATTTTAATATTTTTATCTAGCTAGTAAAACTGTATTCAGACAATTTAGATATTAAAAATGTTTATGATGAACTTACAAAGGATATACCTTTGGAATGTCAAGTTGATGCTCCAAATTTTGTAATACTTACACTAGGTGAAGAACCAAATTGTGATTTAAATGTTTATAATTCATATGAAGAATATTTTAAAGATCTTCAATTATCAGAAGGTGAGTATCTAGATATTATAGCTAATGAGACAATTTTTTACCAGCTATTATCATAACAAGAATTAAAAAAAGACAAATCAATATGATTAATTTTAGATCAGTGGCATATATCGAAAGCTATATGTGCTACTTTAATTAAAATTTTTTCTGGGTATAGAATTTTTAGTTTGGCAGCAGAACTTGGTGCCAAATATTTAGATAAATTGGAAAAGGTTGTTGATTATGATGCTATATTTCATGTGTTAGAATTAATTTGGATGGCTGTAGGAACTGCTTTAACAGAGCATTTAAAAAATACAAATAAAACTATAAGTAATATTGAAAAAAAATGATTTTGTAAAAGTTTGGCTCTTGTATTTTCATTGGATAGATTATATAATTAACCACAAAATAGGAATAAGAAGAGCTTATTATAACTTATAATTTCATTCACTTTTAGCATTTGCACCACTTTTTTTAATTTGTGGTAAAAGTAATTATGGATAATCAACAACTCATTTTTAATTTCAAGTTTATAAAGTTCTTCAATTACAATAATTACTTCATTAGATATATTTAGTAAACCTAACATGACCTGGTCATTACTATGCACTTGATAAAGTACTAGAAGTCTTGGAAGTAGAATTTGTTAAACAAAATATCAAACTGAATATAATGAATAAAGAACAACTTAAGTTACATATATTATCTGTTCAATCCAAAAGAAATAGAATACAAATGCTTTATCTAAATATATAGAAGACATAATTACAATTAATAAAGATCATAATATATAGTCCTACAAAGAAGTAGTATAGAAACTTGCCAATAAATTAATCAATGTATTTCAACTATCTAATCAAGAAACTCATAAACTTTTTAAAGATTTGAAAGAAATAAATAAAGTAGAGTTTTCTCTTATTGCAACATGTTATGCAAAAGGTATAAAAAAATTAAATTCAATCTATAACCAGGAAATTTTAAAACCTAAAAAAAAAGATGTCAAAGGCTGAAGAAGTTACAATGTAAATGTTTATAAGTTGTCAAGTTTGTTGGATAGTAATAATGACAAAAAAAAAAGAAAAAAAAGAAAATTATTGATAGTAATAACAATAATATTAGTGATAAAATAAACTCATCTCTCACTAAATGTGTATATAGAAAAACAAGCAACAATGCAAAAAAAATTCTTTCTCAGTTGCTTACTTATACTGTTTTTTCTAATGATAATCAATTACTATATGATTTTTTTCATAAACTTCAAGATATAGAATCAGATTGGACTAAGAAACATGTTGTAACATATTGGCAGAACCACCACAACAAAAATAAATAAAATAAATAGCTAGTATATGAAACTTCTATTTAGTGAAGTGGTCAAGTTATCACCTTCTCCAAGTGGCAGGTCTAGGGTTCAAATCCCACTGACGATGAAAGTTTGGAAAATAGGCTTGTATTATAGTAACAGATCTTTGTTAAGTTGGAGCTTAGATTAATCTGTAACCTTGGGTCACACCAATACTCTATATTGGAAAGTTGTCACTGCTGGGGCATCTGTGTACTGCCGAGCAGATATAGGATGTCTTGGTAGTATTGGTAATACCAAGGAACAAGAAGGTTTTGGAACCCACTTGTCAAGTCCTGAGTTGGGAGTAGCAGTGATCTTTGACGATATTACATGAAGGCTGAATTTGAACTGGAACCTAAGATTGGAGAACTGTAGAACCAGATCCTTTAGTGGGAGACACACTAGCTGAACTGCCGGTTTAGATGCACCAGAGGAAAAGGGCATACACTCTGAAAGTATGAACCAAGAGGAGGGCGTCCTTCAGGCACCTAAAGCCTGGACAGACCAACCTTTTCAGGTTGCTAGCTGGAACTGCGAGAGGGACTAATGAAGCTTTGGGTAAGGAGACAGCTGGATTGTGGATATCGGGGTTGTTGTGAATCTTGCAAGGGCAAGGAGTACGTAATGGGCGACTAATTAGGAAGGTTGTAGCTTGAGATACAGATCGGATTACAGCAGCACCCCAAAAGTTAGCTTGAGATACGAACTCGGTGACAGTAGCACAATATGTACTAACTAGTATAGAAATTACCGAACAAGCAGGTGAATACATGTGTGGGACATACACTACTCTGTTGGGTTTACCACAAGGATAATGTCTTCTGTTGTTGGCTAAAGTCTTAGAGTCTTTCACAGTAAATTACTGTTCCTGAAAAGGGTATATTAGAAGGAAACATATGATATTGGTTGAAGCCAGAGAGTTTAAATAGATAGCTTCCTAGTTAGACTATATGTATAGCATCTAGTGTAGAACCTCTAGCATAGTACTTATGCTTCGAGCGGACTACTTAAATAGGCAACCAAAAGTTGTACATGTGACTAGCTATACTCTCGTGACACTGATATAATATGTAAGCCAATCTTCAGATATTGGCCCACCCGTTTGAACTAATAAAGTGCCAAAGGCCTAAGTGGTCATCTCAATATTAAAAAAAAAAGTTTGTAATTTAACTTTCAGAATTTATTATTTATACCTTATAAGACTAAGAAAATTAAATAAAAAATTTTAATAAACCAAATGGTTACTACTGTGCAGATTACAATAAACATATTTTGTTTTGTGAGTTTTAATTTTTTTTTTTTTTTTTTTAGTATTAAGGTGAGATCTTGCTCATATCTTTATTAAGTAATTTATATAAGTAATTACATAGAAACTATATAAGAACTAAATTTGTATAATAACAAGTATTTATAAATTACATGCAAGAATGGGAGCTCAGACTAAAAGCTTAAGCTAATTATCTGCGACCTAAACCTACTAGAGTGGTCAAGACTTACCTAGGTTTTAATAGTTAGTATGTAGTTTGTAGGAATGCTAAATTGTATCCATGCTGTTGACCATTGGTTGAATTTGTATCATGCCTGCCTTTCAGGAGGGCAGTTATTATTATCATACTGTTGGTCTAGTAGGCCACACAGACAGCTGTAGGTGAATATTTGAGGTCTTTTCTATTGGCTTTGTACTTGTTTATATGTGATCTGTTTGGTCTGATTAGAGGTTTGTATATTGTGCTGCTTTTTCTATTTTGCGAGTTTTTCACAATATGACTTCCAGATTTGTTCATAGGCCGCTGTTGGTATATGTAGAAGTATCTGAATTATGATATTTGCTACCTCTTTGTGTTGTATACCTACTGCTTGTAGTGCTTGTAGCAGGTGTGATGAAATGAGTCCTTTTATAGTTGTGGATAGTGCATGTGTTTGGGGATTAGAAGAGAGAATATTGTTAAAGGAGGTATAAGATTTGATAAGGTTTATTACTGCTCTCTGCTGTATTGGAGTCTGGTCACTAAAGTGTTTGAAGATCATTTTTGAGATTGAGAGGTAGACGATTTGGCTGATTGTTTGTGGGTTGTGGCAGATGAGCCAGTGCATAGCTGAGTCTGGAGCATTGCATGCGAAGCAGATATTGGCTAGAAATATTAGGGCATGATGTTGTGGAAATGGTAGTAGGTTGGCAGTTCGTTGAGCAAGTTTTTGACTCTAAATGCTTTCATCTAGTTTAGTTTGGGAGATGTGATATTAGATGTAGCTTTTGAATTATCGTTGAGATAGAGCCAAGTTGAGCTTCAGTCAATTGTTTGGGTATGATTTTCCCATTCAGCATTGCATTTCTGTGAAGACCACATTGCTATTGTGTATGCTTTGCCAATATCTTTAATTAGTTGTCTGGTGGGTTTTTCTATAGGTTAACCTTTCTACTAAATAATAAAGTTGGGGTTGTGTATGTTGGTATGGTTAAATTGAAGAATATAGGTTAATGGTTTTTGATGCTTCTTAGCTAGAGAGTCTGCTAAATTGTTGAATAAGTTGTCTATATATGTCTGAACTTTATAAAAAGAGAGCTGAATATTGAAGGCCTTGATAGCATTAAGGAGCATATGCTATATAGGCCAGTAGTCAAATTTAAAGTACTTAGAGGATTTGGTAGAGGTGTATAGAAGTTTATCATATTTGGATATAATTGATTGAGAATCAGTATATATATCAACTCTGGCATTACGGGGTACTATAGAAATAGCAGATAGAATTGCGATGAGCTCAGCCTTGTATAAAGAGAGAGTAGTGACAAAAGAAGGGTCCTGGGACAGAATTCTGTAAATGTATCCAGAATAGGTTCCTTACCCCTTTACAAACCTTTCTAGATATATTTAATCATATATCGAATTCAAGCTCTAAAGTATGCTAGAGCCAAATCCTGTTAACTTACCTCCTTATACCTAAATTTGGGCTTCCATTATTAAGGAGTACATAGTCTTTGTTAACGCTCTGGCTATGTTTTTAATCCCAAACAAGATAACAAAACAATTATGCTA
>CAJVPY010000744.1:0-23721 GCA_910591965.1 Dentiscutata erythropus
GTTGCCAATTTTGGCAATTATTTGGATCTTCCGATTTTGCCGATTTTGGTAATCGTAAGTGTGACGCATCTTATGTGTAACGGGCGTGATCAGGAAATGTGCCGGTCCTGATAACATGTACACCGGACGCTGTGCTATAGCCCGCTTTACTATAGTCCTGGGGTAGTTGCAAAATCGAAGATCCGATCCCGATATTCATTACTCGTGACGTAAATTGATTAAATTAAATCACTGATGATCACTGCCAGATCGTGATTTTGTCACACGTGACTCTAAACGAAATGATACATTCAAAATAGAAGCATTAAGAAGTGTTAGTAATAATACTTCTCGATACAACAAAAAGCCAGGTTATCAGTCTAAGTAAGAAGACTTATCCAAAACCCGGAAACAACATTACAAGGCCTGAAGAAACTTAAACCTCGGACCAAGTTTTTCCACGCCTCTTTCCGCCTTCCGCCTTAGTTAGTTTTTAGTTCAACATTCGTAGTTCCAACCTTCTCAATGTACGTAAGGATCGGAAATTCTTTTTGATTTTAACAGTTATATGCAGTGATATGGGCCGACCTGGGAAATATCGGCCGGGAATCTTCGGAATGTAGACAATAAGACAACTATAGATGCTGGTGAAATTAATTTACCAATAATGGTGAAATTATTTCACCACATTTCACGATATTTCACCAGCATATATAAAGACAACATCGAATACGAATCTCTTATTAGGATCAGAAAAAAGAGATCGAATCGAATTTTAAAAACTTTTAATAGATGTTTAAATGGTAGGAAAGGTTTGGAATTTTTTAAAATCATTCAAAAAAAGGTCAGTCCTGATCGGCCTCGGCCCGAGATTTTTTCATCGACCCATATTACTAGTTATGTGGCACATCTAATAAGTTACAATTATATCTTGTAAGCCAATTCTACAGTATAAGTATTTTTGACAACTAACCCAAATTTCTAACGATATGTCAGTTTTGTTCAGCTACGTATTAGTACAGTATTATACAGAATTAAAAAACAAGCGAATATATAATGGTTTTATAATGATTAGTTACATAATTAAAATATAATGTAGTATTATTTTATATAGATTCTTAAATTTAGGTTTTATACGTATTTGCCATCAACATTCCAAAAATGAGAGGCTACTTGTCGCGTAGTTTCCGAAGAGCCCATATACCTTGTAAAAGGTATGCAAATCGATATTGAAACATCTAGTGAATTGAGAAGTAAGAGGGTTCAACGAATATGTGACTCGATCGATTCACGTGACCACGTGATCGATCGGAGTCGTAGGTAAATCGAAGTATGGGGCACATGCAAGATCGGGTACGATAAGTACCTTGATCATCAAGTGCATGAATATGACGATTAAGTCGGGGAACAATGAAAAGCTTAATTTATTAATAACAAAGAAATAGTTAAAGTGTATTACAAGATATGTAATTGTTGAATCGCATAAATAACAAAATGTAAATAAAGTCTTTAGTCTTTCGATTGAAAATAAAGTAAGAAACGAGTAGAAAAGTAAATATAAACGTATTGTTAGTATCAAAGTGCGTCGTGATAGTTGGTGTGTGTGTCTCTCAAGCCAAGCGAGACCATAATATTTAATAAACTGTCTGGGTCAGATAGCAGTCACTACGGTGATTGCTTAGCTCTACGACACTACTTCTTTTTTCAAAGCTTTATAATTGAAGGTTTATCGACGATGTTTTTTTTTTAAAAAAAAAGTTTATAGAATTAAAATACTGTATTTAATAAATTCAAAAGGATCTTCAAATTGTACAAATTGCGATATTAGTGTAACATAATTGTATATAAATACAGAAAATAGTGTAACATATTTGCATCTGTCGCTACTGTTCGTATAGCAATTTCAAAATGGCGAAGTTTTTTGAAAAGCTCTCAAATGATTGCCTTGAACTTCTTGACGATAAAGAAGATTTTAATGTGGTTATTAATGTTGGAGAATCACCAAATGATAAGATATTTCATGCACATTCCAATATTTTAAGATATAGATCTTTGTATTTCCGTAATGAATTAGCAAATATTAGTAAAGATAAAAATAATGTTAAAACGATTAATTTAAAAAATATTTCTATTCAACAATTTGAAATAATTATTAGGTAAATTATTTATTTTGACGAGTTCTTAAATAATCCTATCTTACAAGTTCATGAGTATACGAAAACTGATTTTGAATTAATAAACTTATTAATTTAATAGATATATTTACGGAGGTGTGGCTTTGCTAGAAAAAGATCAAGGTGCATCATTTATTTTTGATCTCATTCTTGCTGCTTCCGAATTTCATCTTGATGAATTGGCAAAACATCTTGAAGAACAACTAATTAAAGAAAATGCACACTGGCTTCGTTTAAATTTTGCTCGCATTTATCGTAAAATTTTTCAAATTGAAAAACTTCAAGAATTGCAAAAATGGAGCAACGATATTTTAGCAAAGTATCCTGATAAGATATTTGAGTCAGAAGATTTTATCTCTCTTCCAGAAAGTGCATTAATTTCACTCATTAAACGAGATGATTTACAGATGGATGAAGGGAAAATTTGGGATCATGTTATCGGATGGGGAATTGCTCAAAATACAGATTTACCAACTGATGCTAAAGATTGGTCTCATGAAAACTTTCAGGTCTTAAAGACTACCTTGCGGAATTGTTTGCCTCTTATCCGTTATTTCCAAATGTCAAATAAAGATATTTTTGACAAAGTGTACCCATATAAAAATATCCTTGAAGAATATCTTTGGAAAGATATACTCCAAAAATTGATTATTCCAGATAGACAAATATTATCAACAATTCTTCCACCTCGTAAAATTTTAACATCAACATTACCACCTAGAATAACTGAACCATTTCCTTCAACAGTTATTAATGAAGCTCATGCGGCAGAGATAGCATCATGGGTTGATAAGAAAAATGAAGCGTATTCTGTAACTAATAATCCTTATAAATTTAAATTACTTCTTCGTGGAACAAGGGATGGTTTTACTGCTCAATCATTTTGGAATTTATGTAATGGACAAGCAAACACTGTCGTAGTAATGAAGATTAATGGCACTGATGAAATTCTTGGTGGATATAATCCAATTCAGTGGAAATCAGATAGTCGCTATGTAAAATGTAATGATAGCTTTATTTTTTCATTGAAAAATGCTACTATTCAATCCTCTATTTTAAGCCGTGTAAAAAATAATTCACCTTCGATTTATTGTAATTCTGGTTATGGACCAACTTTTGGTGATGGTCATGATATTTGGATGGGTAATAATTCAAATCAAAATAATCTATGTTATTGTTATCATTATGCATATGAAAAAGCAATTAGAACCCAAAGTGGCCGATCTTTCTTTTGTGTAACAGAATATGAAATATTTCAAATTCAGAAAGAGTAGATATTTATGTATATAATGCCCTCATTATAATAATAATTTCAAAGTCTTCAGGCGTCTAATAAAAAAGGAAGGAAAGGTAATTTTGGTTTACTACCAAGAGAGAATTTCACCTTCCCATATAAATGATTTCTTATTCATTTCACTGCTGATTAAGATCTTTATGTTCTTAATCTTATATTATTATATCCAACTATGCTGTATTCTAAAGTAACCTTTTTTAAAAAAAAAAGTACTGCTAATTGGTGTACTAAACTCAGAGTTACTTGTTGAAATTTATAAAATTCTACTAATTTAGACATGACTTCAATACACACAAATATTTTTTATTGACTCTGTAATTCAATGTATCCTCCTGCGACGCCCAAAAGCTTATATGCATAATTGATAGTTTAAAAAGGCTAACAAATTTGGTTGAGAGCTATATAAAAGTTGATATATAAATTAAACTACAAATTTTAATAAAAAAATTTTTTCACAGATTATCAGTGTTGAATTATGGAACTAATGTGTGTTGGATCAATTTTTTTTTTATCAATTACCGGCTTTGATAGAATCAGTTTGAATAATTCATTATTTAAGGACTGTATATATTTTACAATTTAGTTTACAAAGAATATAGAATATAATATACTTGCAAACATTATGAATATTAATTATAAGGCTTTTTACGGCATAATAAAAGAATTAGATTGTTGGTTTTTTTTTAAAAAAAAACAAAAAATTGTGCACTAGAAAAAGCCCATGATTATGTCTTTTTGTTTAATAATGTGATTATTAGCTTTTAAAATATATCAAAATTTTGATCACAAATGCAAAAGTAGCAAACAGATAAATAATTTTCATAGTATTCTGAAGGCAGTAAGCACGTTAAAAATATTAAAATTTGTAATTTATATATGAGGATTTACAATTTTATAGTTAATATAAAATAGTATTCTTATGATTAATTTAAATTATTTAAATTTGGAAATGTTAACTTAGTTTTAAATGTATCTACTAGTGTTGTTATTTGGACATATAAACTGTCGGATTTGAACCAATTAGGCTTAAAGCTAAAAGCTAAAAAGTATTGGACTTAATGCTAGTAACAACACTGATTCTGCAGTATTTTGAAATCTTCTATAATAAATATCATCCAATTCGTTAAAAGGTGTTATAATGCGTATGCGATAATTACATGAATGATATGAATGATGTAACATATTCTTTCATTGCATCAAAATGTCAACTGTAAAACGACCAGGAAAAGTCAATACAGTAGATGTTACTAAAATATCTAGAAAGTTAATCAATGGTATTTGAAGATAAGCCACAGGATTTTCTTAATGAATTTATTAAAGAAATATATGAATAAAAGCTGAAATACAAATTCGAGTCTTCAGTTTTTGTTACAACATTATCAAATATTACTTAAATAATCAATTCAATCCTGTGGTTCAATTGATTCTTGCAACTTGTTATAGGTATGGAAAATAGGTTAAAAAAATGAACATAAAACATTCATTTAATTGTAAAAAATCTGCAGAACTGGAGGACGTTATTGGAACATATAATGTTTGATGTTGTTATTTCGATGCAATTGGTGTTGAAATTGATGATTATAAAACTTTTATTTATTTCCGATGGATAAAATACGATAAATTTAAAAAAATTAAAGTAGGTAAAGGAGGATTCTCCATAGTATATAAAGCATCACATAAAACATCATATGAAACATACGAAGAAGTTGCAGTCAAAAAATAGAAGATTCACATAAAAATAAAAAAAAAACTTTTTTTAAACGAGGTATTTTTTTTTACTTATCTTGCTTATGAATTAAATGTATATAATTTGACAATTTTTTAGTTAAAGGCATATCATGAATTTGGAAAATACCAATGAATAAAAATAGTGGAGATTTTATTTTAGTGATTAATTAATTACGCAAGATTTGGATCATTACATGAAAATCTTAAAGATATATTTAAAAATGAAGTAGAATTATACTAAAAATATTAAGCGATATCGTTTATAATCTATCACATTTTCATTCTAAAAAATTTTTACCAGTAATATTTATTAAAAGATGGATGGATATGAGAATTATATCATGCAAAATTAATTAATTGGTTCTCGTAACCCGGCCGGGTCAAATTTTGAAATTTTTGTAAAAAGCTATTCTCATAAATTTTGGGACATCTTGTAAAAAAATTGACCGAAGGGTTGTTTGGCCGATTTGATAAGTTTTTGATTTCGGCAATGAACGATTACGTAATAATGTGCATATCTTGCTATTTATTTTTGCACTTCAGATAAATTGGATATTATATTAGATTCAGTTGCTATTACATAAGACAAAGTTGGATACGTATTCAGATTCCACAGTAGTTACTTTAGACAAGCTAGACATTTTAAAATATTTACTATAAACTAAAGACTCCTTAATTGTTAGATCAACTGTTTCAATATCTTAAATAAAATACTTTTATAGATTTTATTATGACTTTATTTGGTTATAATTTTCAAAGCAGTTTTGACAAATATTGAAAACTTAGTTGTTTGGAATTATAATTTGAGTTATATTTTCTTTAGTTTAGTTCAATCAATAAATTCTTATTCATATTGAAACTTTTTTTATTAGTGTCTCTTTTGTAATATATTTATTATGAAAGTTTATCTTATATTCAGAACCCTTTTTATGTTTTTTGTCAAGATTTGTTGATTAGCAGGAACGGATATGCATTCAAGTGAAATCTTAATTTTGGATGTGTTGACATTGTAGTACCGTTCAGAATACATTCGCAAAAAATATATACCATTATCACAATATCACTAATCACAAATCACTGCCGGATCAGAATCGGCCAAATAATCATTCGGTCAATTATTTACCAGATTTATGAAAACAGCTATAATAGTTGAGTGAATTCTTAAAAAATTTTTTACAGCTGTTTTCATTATTCTTGGGATACCTGATAAAAAATTAGCCGAATGATGTTTCGGCATAATAAATTCAATAAAAATTGATGTAATATACGTAATTAAAATTAGGTGGATAATATAAATATAAAATTATGCACATCTCTTGTTGAATTCAAAAAATATGATATATATTTCAAACTACATTCGCTAGCAAATTATTGAAAAAATCTAGAAAGCCTATCAACTCAAAAAATTATAAAACACTTAGGTGTTAGCATGTCTTCTATAAGTCGGGTTCTTGTACATTTTCAAAAATATGGAGTTATGCGAATATATAATAGTTTTATGATGATTAGGTATATAATTAAAATATAATGTAGTATTATTTTATATAGATTCTTAAATTTAGATTTTATACCTATTTGTAATCAACATTCCAAAAATATGAGGCTACTTTTTTCAAAGCTATATAATTGAAGGTTTATCGACGACCACTTAATAAATTTTTATTCAAATTATAAAGACTAATAGAATCAAAACAAAACCAATTTTCATTAAATTTGGCCTAGTAGTTGATAAATTTTTCATTTGAAATTTAAATAATACAATCGCATCCTTTTCGAAAAATATTTAAAATTTTTTTTAAAAAAAGTTTGTAGAATTAAAATATTTAATTAGCAATCCACATAAGAACGATAGTATTATTATATAGTAACTATAGCGCAAATTACTATATTTTTTATATAGGTTTGAAAGTTTTTTTTCCTCATTCATTAAGAAAATTCTATTAAGTTACACAATCTAAATATAAATATTTTACGAGTTACTAAACCAATTTTAATAATTTTTTTACACTACAGTCGACCCTCTCAAAACCGATCCTGTCAAAACCGATAACCTGTCAAAACCGGTAAAAAATTACCATTCCAGCTATATAAAACTGTTTTCAAATCCGATAACCTCTTAAACCTGATACAAAGTCCACCATGCATACCGGGTCAACTGTATCGGTATATGTTCTCTACACTTTTTGCTAGAAATCAAATGTATAAAAAAAATAGTTAGCTATGGAGGAAAAGAAGATTTCATAATTATAATAAATTTAATAGTAATGTACGCATATGATACTATCCATCTTAGACGAATTAGCAATTAACGTTAATAAATTTAAAAGGATCTGCAGTCATCTTCTGCGTATTATTTGTGTCATATAAGGGCTAAAATTGCGATATTAGTGTAACAGAGGTAATTGTATATAAATACAGAATGTAGTGCAACTTACTTGTAATAGCGCAGAATGGCAAAGCTTTTAGAAAAACTCTCAAATGATTGCCTTGAACTTCTTGACGATAAAGAAGATTTTAATGTACTTATTAATGTTGGAGAGCCACCAAATAATAAGATATTTCATGCACATACCAATATTTTAAGATATAGATCTTTGTATTTCCGTAATGTATTAGCAAATATTAATAAAGATAAAAATAATGTTAAAACGATTAATTTAAAAAATGTTTCTATTCAACAATTTGAAATAATTATTAGGTAAGTTATATTATTTTGGTGAGTTCTTAAATTAACCCTATCTTACAAGTTCATGAGTATACGAAAACTAATTTTGAATTATTAAACTTAACTTACCAATTCAATAGATATATTTACGGAGGAGTGGCTTTGCTAGAAAAAGATCAAGGCGCATCATTTATTTTTGATCTCATTCTTGTTTCTTATGAATTTAATCTTGATGAATTGGCAAAACATCTTGAAGAACTGCTAATTAAAGAAAATGCACACTGGCTTCGTTTAAATTTTGCTCGCATTTATCGTAAAATTTTCCAAAATGAAAATCTTCAAGAATTACAAAAATGGAGTAACGATATTTTGGCAAAGTATCCTGATAAGATTTTTGAGTCTGAAGATTTTACCTCTCTTCCAGAAAATGCATTAATTTCACTCATTAAACGAGATGATTTACAGATGGACGAAGGGAAGATTTGGGATCATGTTATCAGATGGGGAATTGCACAAAGTCCAGATTTGCCAAATGACACTAAAGATTGGTCTCATGAAAACTTTCTAACCTTAAAGACTACTTTACGGAACTGTTTACCTCTTATCCGTTATTTCCAAATGTCAAATAAAGATATTTTTGACAAAGTGAAACCATATAAAAATATTCTTGAAGAAAATCTTTGGGATGATATGTTCCAAAAATTTCTTATTCCGGATAGCCAAATATTATCAACAATTCTTCCACCTCGTAAAATTTTAATACCAACATTACCATCCAGAGTAGCTGAACCATTTCCTTCAACAGTAATCAATGAAGTTCATGCGGCAGAAATAGCATCATGGGTTGATAAGAAAACTGAAGCATATTCAGTAACTAATAATCCATATAAATTTAAATTACTTCTCCGTGGAACAAGAGATGGTTTTACTGCTCAATCATTTTGGAATTTATGTAATGGACAAGCAAACACTGTTGTAGTAATGAAGGTTAATGGCACTGATGAAATTCTTGGTGGATATAATCCAATCCAATGGGATAAATCAATTGGAAATTATGTGAAATGCAATGATAGCTTTATTTTTTCATTGAAAAATGGTGCTATTCAATCTTCTATTTTAAATGATCCATCACATGCGATTTATTGTAATCTTAGTTATGGACCAACTTTTGGAGGTGGTTATGATATTCATATGGGTGATAACTCCAATCAAAATAATCAATGTTATTGTAATCATCATTCATATGAAAAAGCAATTAGAAGCCAAAGTGGCCAATCTTTCTTTTGTGTAACAGAATATGAAATATTTCAAATTCAGAAAGAGTAGATATACAACGAATCGTTTATTCAATATGTATACAATGCCCCTGATTATAATAA
The DNA here is from genome assembly GCA_910591965.1 of Dentiscutata erythropus. NCBI lineage: Eukaryota > Fungi > Glomeromycota > Glomeromycetes > Diversisporales > Gigasporaceae > Dentiscutata > Dentiscutata erythropus. The sequence goes on from CAJVPY010000744.1 coordinate 9,220, forward strand.
TTTCAAAGTCTTCGGACGTCTAGTAAAAAGGGAGGAAAAGTCTATTTTGTCTTACTACTAAGAGTGAATTTTCACTTTCTCATATAAATGATTTCTTATTCATTTCACTGATAATTAAAAATGATATTAAGATCTTTATGTAGTATCTCTATATCCAGATATTATTATAGCCAGAAGCATTTTTCGATTTCCTATTCCTATATTATTATATCCAACTATGAATTTTTCACTGTACTGTATTCTAAAGTAACCTTTTTTTAAAAAAAAAGCACTGTTAATTTTGATGCTTGCTAGGTGGGTTAGATTCAGAATCAACTTTGTTAGTTCGAAATTCTTTAATAATTTGAGTGAGTTTAAAATTCGGTTCAACTTAAGTGTATTTAGAATCAATTTATTTTGAACCAAATTTTCATTCCGACATACATATAGTACGACATATACATTAAATATTTTTATTTGGTGATTTATAATTATGGCTTAATCATCTTTACCAATGTAGCTTACATTATTAATATCCCTAGTTACACATGAAGGTCTGCAGACAGGGCACAGATTCAAATTCGTTATTTCTGTCAAACCAAAAAAAAAAAAAATTTAAATTGGCAATAAATATATGTATGGATTAAAAGAATCATATAACTTTAATTTTTTTTAAACCTTTTAATTAAATCATTAAAAATGAATAGTTCAAAGAATTTACATAAAATTTTTATGGAAATGTATCATATATCAGGTGTTCTTTCATCTGATCTTGAATCTTGGGCCGATGGCTTTGCAAGATTGTTATCTAGAAATAAATAATGAACAGAACAAGATAAGAAAATTATTCAAGAATGGTCAATTGAGTTTTTTGAGAGTCGAAAAGTGAGAGATAGAATTGGTGAATAAATAGAATGTTTAGGATGTAATTCAGTTAAATATTCAAATATGTATTGCGCAAATTGCATTAAAAAATCACTGAAAGTCAATTTAATAAATGGACATCAGGAAATAAATTATTGACGATTTTATTCGAGAATGTCAGTTAGTAACACCTTTTCCAAATTGTATTATGGAATGGATACCATTTGACCTGTTTAAAGATGTAAAATTTTTAGCTGAAGGTGGATTTGGTAAAGTTTATACAGCTATATGGACTAGTGGGCCGATTAATAATTGGAGTGAAGAAAAAATTGGTTTACTAGATTTGGAGCTCCGGATGATGTATTAAAATCTTTTAATAATTCAGAAAAAATAGGAAAAAATTATTTAAAAAAGGTAATTATCCGATTCATTAATATTTATAGTAAATTATAATAATTTTTATTAATTACCACTAATATAATTTAGGCCCAAAATTATCATAAATTGATAAGATACTTGTTGCGGCATAACAAAAGACCCGGATAATAATAAATATATGATGGTCATGAGGCAAATCCAAGATGGAAACATAAGAGAATATTTGAGAAATAATAATTTAATACTTAGTTTAAACCAAAAAATTAGATTTATCGGTGATAAAAGTGATTGTATTTGTGAAATGCACAAGTTAAACTTAATACACAAAGATTTACATAGTGGTAATATTTTAATATATGATGGTGTAGAAGCCTTTATAACAGATTTAGGAATGTGCGGGCCAGTTGAGGATGAATTATTTGGTGAGAAGTATTTATAAATAAAAAATTTTCTAAGGAATCAGATATCTATAGTTTTGGGATATTAATATGGGAAATTTTTTCAGGATATCCACCTTTTGATGAAAAACCACATGATGTTCATTTAGCATTAGCAATTTGTAATGGAGCAAGACCACCTATTTTGGCACATATACCCGAATTCTTCAAATCATTAATTGAAAAATGCTGGAATAAAAATTTCTATGAAAGACCAACAGCAACAGAACTCCGTCATGCTATTAAAGAAGAATATAAAAGGCTTTTTATTAATGAAGAGTATTACAATGAATTGTTAAAAGTATATAGCTTAAGATCATATTCAATTCCAGAAACAAATAAACGTGCTTTTCATACAAGCAAATTATTGGATAAAATTTTAAATGGTAAGTTATTTTTTTTTTTAGCACTATAAGATTTATAATTTATTATCATTAGAAATCGCTACTGTAAAATTGATCGATCAGATCATTTGTCAAATGAAACATCAAAATTTTATAAAAAATTGTTTATCAGAACGTGAAAGATGGCCTTATAGAAAAATTTTAAGATACAAGCGTTCCTTTAAAAGCCACACATGTTTTACTTTATATAACTAGGTCTCATAGTTTGGTTGATTAATCATAGAAGAATTTATATAATATTTGGTTTTTACTAATATCATTTTTGTGAATAGAATAATACTAACACTATCTTTTTAAATAGAACTATATAAAACAAAAGAATTTGAAATTGATATATTATCTAATGATATTACTTTTGAAGAAAAAAAGTAATAAATTAATTTATGCTGAACAAAGTTGCGAATTTATCTAGGTAAATTTAAATAATTTGTCTGATATTATAAAAATTCTTTATTATCATCGTATTTCTATTACATTTTTATTTCTATTAATTACCTTTCATTTATTTAGTAATTCTTTTATTGTAATTTGTTATACAGTTGAACTTCCCAAAAGCGATCCTGTTCAAACTGACAATCTATCAAATTTATTTATTTATTTATTATTATTATTATTATTATTATTACAATGCGTGACACTTAAAAGACTACATTTGTCCGGTTTTTAAAATTTAAAATTCAAACCTTTATTTATTATAAAATGTTGATTTTTGATTTTTTAAAGTTGCTTAATTTTGATTGGCTAAATTTCTTTTTAAAATTTTATTGAACTTAATGTGTTCTATTTTTAGCTTTTTATGTGACCATATAAAAATACTATATTATTAAAGCCATATATTTTAAAAAGTTATTGTGGTTTTTTTAAAAAAAAGCCACTAAGTTGTAGTAAATTGATTAAGCTACAAGATAGCAACTTCCTTTTTTTAAATATCTTTTTTAGAACAAAAGGTATTGGCTTTTAAAGTTTGTGTAGTTTAAGTATTGTACACTGTATTATTACAAAGGTTGAGAAATTAAGGGCGCTCTAAGTGCCTTAATTGATGGGTTATAAAGTATCAAGAAATAAATTTACTTAGCAGAAAATATTTATTTTAAGCGTCAATTGTGTTTATTATAATAATAGATATTTGTGACTTGATAAAATTTATTAAATAATTCAAATTATTTAACCCAAGAAAAGAGGGAATATGAAGCCGCTTTCGCTGCCAAGGACGAACAAATTCAAAAATTAGGCGATACCAACGATGATTTACATAATAAAACTACTCAACAAGGGGTAATAGTAGCCGATTTTTCTTTTATAGTAAAAATGCTAAGTGAGTATTTTTTTATCCCGGCATGGCAAAATTGTAATTTAATCAAGTATTCAAAGAGAATCTTAAGTTACTTTCTACGTCAACAAATTCCTTGTACTAAAAGTTTTCACAAAAAAAAATATGAAAAAAGCCCCCAAAAAACTTTTTTTTAACTTTAATCAATATTTCTCAACATCTATCTATTAAAATTCAATAAATTTTATTTTATTTTAATCCTTCAAACTCAGAAACAAATTTTAAAATATTTCATTGAATTTGGATAGAAAGTTGTTTAGAAATAATCGGTCAAAGTTTCAAAAAAAATTTTTTACTGATTGTTTTTTTTTCGATATTTCAGTTTTTCTAAAACTTCTAGTAAAGGTTTCTCGATAACCACTAAACCAAATTCAATGGATTTTTTTTATTTTAATTCTAAAAATATATAGAATCAAAATAAAAAATATTTACCTAATTTACTTGATTCTGATTTAAGCGAGGCCATTCGATTCAGTCACGTGATTACATGAAGTGTGCAAAAGTATCAATTTTGATAAAAAATTAGAATCTACAACGCCGTTAATTCCTCACGTAATTTTAATTCTGCAAAAACAAAATATTTAATAAAAGGTGTCTTAATATCGTAACAACGGCAGAATTTATCCTACTAATTAAAATATGCTATGGCTTACTATCCTACGATTTACAAACATAATGCAGACCATATGCAGTAGTAAAAATTGTTGACCAGGTTTTTTTTACAAAAGAGCTCTTGAACGAATAAACATTGTGTGAATAAGAATAATTACAAAAATCTTCTTAAATACTATTTAAACTAATAACTGTCATTTTTTTAAAATTTTAATTTTCACCTTATCAATTATACGTATTATATACTTAAAATAAAAAAATAGTGGTGTTACTTTAAAAAGCACGTTAAGCAATTAGCAAATATTATTTTACTTCATATAAATTATGTTTACTTACACAAGAGCTAAATTTTTGTAAAAAAAAAAACCTGCAAATTGTATGATAGGAAACACCCGGTAAGCCATAAAATATTTTAATTAGTATGATAAAATTCTGATATAACGACACCTTTCATTAAATATTTTGTTTTTATGTAATTAAAGAATGTTAGATATTACGTAAGGAATTAAAAGCGTAATCAATTTTTATAATAATTTAATATGGCGTGAGATATGAAAATTCCACTATGAAAAATCCTAATTAATAATATTACCTGCAATATGTTTGTATTGTAATATGGTGTACTTAATTTGGGTCAGTAAGCGGAGCCAGCAAAAATCGAAAATGCCTGTTTTGCTTGGCGACACTCATAAAAAAAAAAGGATTTTACTAAAACGCACCTATGGTGTTTTAACACCACAGGTCCCGTTTCTCAAAAACGTACTAAGTAAACGGGATCAGATCCTCTAAGTAAAAATGTTCAGGACCCCAAAAACCTCACGAGAACTGAGATCGGGCCCTTATAGAAGCTCTATAATATATTATATAAAAAAAAAAATTCTTAATTTCCTAAACCTAACCCTAAATTTTATTAAAAGAAATTATACATAGGTGCTAAAACACCATAGGTGCGTTTTATAATAATTCAAAAATAAAATCTGACCACCTGCTAAGAATTAGATGCACGGATAATGCAAAATGAAAAATCAATTTGTGTGGCTCAATATATAGATGTTTTATTATTTTTATTTTAAAAAAGGTATAAAAATTACTCTAGTTAACTTATAAGCATTAAAATGCTAAATCCTATAAGCTTTAAAATTTCATATTAAAATAGATTAAAATTTCAGCATAGATTGATTTTGGCATAAGCTGCTACCTTTTTTTTTTTTTTAAGATTTACAATTTTCATCTTATTAGCAATTCCAATACATTATATTTGTCAGTTAGCATTAAATTTTAATATATTTTACGTACAATGCAAAACCTAAAAACTACAATTATATACCTTATAAGAAACAAAATATAAGCGTTGAATCAAATATTTCCTAAATCATTAACATCGATAAGGTAAATACTTTAATGAAGTCGATAATTTAGATTTTTATTTGCTACTTGATTATCTGCTTGGTTATCATCAAGTTACACATTAAAATTAAATTATCGGCTTCAACAAAGTTAGGAAATACAAATTGTTTATATTTTGTCTATAAAACGTAATTGTGGTTTTCTAGATTTCTTGCACGTACGTACGTACATACTGACAAACTCCGATCATTTAAAAAGGCTGTATTGGATACTGTATCGGTATACAAATGCGCATATATAAATAGTACGTTGTGTTCGACAAGAAATCAATATTTCTATAAATTTACTTTGTGTTCGATTGATCGTTTAAAACGAAGGAACTTAATTGAATCTTAATTTTATGGAAGATTTAGAATTAATAACTTCATACAATGGTATTATTTTGCCGACTTCATGGGGTATTAAAGATAAATCACCGTTTATTGACATAGATCAAAATGGACTTAGGGTGAATTATACAGGTAATATGAAACATATTTAATATGTTATTGTAATAATTGACATTTAAAGAAATTTATTAAAAAACTTTTAACTAAAGATCCTGATGACTGTAAAGCTGCTGTCGTTCGAGCAAATCATCCAATCCCTTCAGAGTGTGGGATATTGTACTTTGAAATCAAAATTATAAAAAAAGGAAAAAATGGGTAATTTTAATAATTATTCGCATCATAAATTATTGTTTGTTTTTGTGATTTTTTTTTTTTATAATTTTTTACTTCTATTTTCTTAATAGAATGATTGGAATTGGATATTGCACAAAACAAAGCGATGAAAAAACAGACGATTTAGATTATATGCTCATGCCTGGTAATAGCAAATTTTTATTTTATTTTCTTATTATATATTACAGATTAAACATATATATCATATACTTTAGGACAAGAATATAAGAAAAATAAGGAAAATAAGCAAAATGAATCATGGGGGTGGTTACCATGGCGACGACGGATATTCTTTTTGCTCAGGAAGTGGTGGGCCATATGGGCCATTATATACTACTGGCGATATAGTTGGATGCTATCTAAATTTTAGAAATAAGATAGTGTTTTATACTAAAAATGGAATTAACTTGGGTAACCAACATTTTAGAAACTGTAATTGTATTTTTTAAAGTAAATAGACAAATTCAATAATTATAAAATATTAAGGAATTACGTGCCATCTACCTAACGATTTGGAAGGCAATCTATACCCTTGCGTTGGATTTAGATCGCAAGGCGGATCAGTAGAAGACTTCGGCAACGAAAGGTTTAAATATTTCGGTAAATTTATTCAAAGGGTTTAATCATTTTTAGCTTGTTTAGAATTTAACCCTGTCAATATACATATATTTCAATTGACAGCAATGACTAATGAAGACATCAGCGTATTTCCAATGACTAATGAAGACATAAACGCATTTCAATTGACAGCAATTACATCGACGAACGTCGATGGCGTCCCTTAGCGACACTACTAAAGGGTTTCAAAAGGCTTCGAAAAAAACCAAAAAAATTAGATGATGTCATTAGTAAAAAGATGAAACCATTAGTAAAAAAGATGATGACATTAGTAAAAAAGATGAAAACATTAGTAAAAAATCAAATAATGCATTAAAACATTGGAATATCAAGAAAAGGATTATTTTATTATGGGGATATGAAAATATGCTTGTTAATTTAACCGATGAATTAACAAAATCACTAGAAAAAGATCCAAGTAATATATTTGAATTAAGCTACAGAGAAAAATATATTATATTATAGGCAAATATGATAAAGCATTTGAAGATTTAACTAGATTGCTAGAAATTGAACCAAATAATATAATAGCATTAAAATATCGAGAAGAAATTAATTTTATGATGAAAAGGTACAATGAGTCAGTCACTGACTTGAAGAAACGATTAAGAATTAAACCAAATGACGTATGGGCAAAAAAAGCTTATGAATTAATTGAGATGTAAGTATGATATGTATTTGTAAATTTTAATAACATAAAAAAGCTTATAAGTAAATAATAATTTGATTACCACTTACAGGGTTGTGAATAGACAGCCATTAGACACCATTAAACATATAAAAAACTATCAATAGACATATATTTGTCTAATGACTTTTTCCCATTAGACTATGTAAGCTCACAACCCTGCCACTTATGTCAATCACAAGTCTGTAAGTACAGTAACAGAATTTTTATAGTCACTCATTATAATTAACATAACTCTAATCACATGTATCATATAGCAGTAAACCCGCTCATTCTAATACAAAACTAACATATCCATATCTAAATCACTTGTATCACCACAATAGTCGGTAAGAATTTTTTACAGTAATTCACTGTAGATATCACGTTCATTCCAATACAAAACTATATCTAAATCACCTGTATCACTATAGCGAGTAAGTACAGTAAATCACTATCGAAATCACGTTCATTCCAATACAAACTAACATATCCATATCACCACATAGTTAGTAAGTACAGTAAACCCGAATTTTTTACTAATGTTTTCATCTTTTTTACTAATGTCATCATCTTTTTTACTAATGGTTTCATCTTTTTACTAATGACATCATCTAATTTTTTTGGTTTTTTTCGAAGCCTTTTGAAACCCTTTAGTAGTGTCGCTAAGGGACGCCATCGACGTTCGTCGATGTAATTGCTGTCAATTGAAATGCGTTTATGTCTTCATTAGTCATTGGAAATACGCTGATGTCTTCATTAGTCATTGCTGTCAATTGAAATATATGTATATTGACAGGGTTAAATTCTAAACAAGCTAAAAATGATTAAACCCTTTGAATAAATTTACCGAAATATTTAAACCTTTCGTTGCCGAAGTCTTCTACTGATCCGCCTTGCGATCTAAATCCAACGCAAGGGTATAGATTGCCTTCCAAATCGTTAGGTAGATGGCACGTAATTCCTTAATATTTTATAATTATTGAATTTGTCTATTTACTTTAAAAAATACAATTACAGTTTCTAAAATGTTGGTTACCCAAGTTAATTCCATTTTTAGTATAAAACACTATCTTATTTCTAAAATTTAGATAGCATCCAACCACATCACCAGTAGTATATCCAGGAGGACTTAATGAATCATATGGTTCACCACTTCCTGAGCAAAATGAATATCCATCGTCACCATGGTAGCCACACCCCATGGTTAATTTTATATTTTTCTTATAGTCCTGCCCTAGAGAATATGATATAGTTGTTAATCTGTAATAATAAGAAAATAAAATAAAAATTGCATGAGCATATTATTTATATAATATAAATCATTTATTTTTTCATCGCTTTGTTTTGTGCAATATCCGATTCCAATCATTCTATGAAGAAATAGAATTAAAAAATTATAAAAAATCACAAGAACAAAAGTGGTGTTTATGATACGAAATAATTATTAATATTACCCATTTTTTTCCCTTGTTTATAATTTTAATTTCAAAGTAAAATACTCCACATTCTGAAGGGATTGGATGATTTGCTCGAACGATAGCAGCTCTAAAGTCATCAAGATCTTTAATTAAAAGGTTTTTTAATAAATTTAAAACCTATGATATTCCTTAAATATCAATGATTATGTTTCTACGGGATTTCTCATTTCCATATTATCTGTATAAATGGTGATTTATCTTTAATATCCCATGCCGTCGGCAAAACAATATCCGAAGTTACTAATTCCAAATCCTCCATTGTTGTAGGTTAAAATTCAATTCAGATCTTTCGTTTACGAACGTGAACATACAAAAAGTAATTTATAGAAATATTATCTAACACAAGGTAAACTAATACTTATGTGTGTGTGTGTTGTATACAGTATCACATCAGCCATATTTAGATAGTCGAAGTCTTGCCAGACATAAATTATCAATAATAATAACTCAATATTAAAGGTTAACGTTAATTACCGTGCGGATTTACAATAGGACCCTCCCTACTGCTAATCTAGCTCAAATTACGGGCACTTTCGGTCTAAACCATGCTGAAAAGACATCGACGACGTTCAGGATCACGGCGCACAATTATTCAATAACTGGTCAGTATTTTCTTTATTACGAGTTTTTTTTATTCTGATGCGTTTTTTTAATGCAAGAGATTACGCACAAGTAGACTCTACTTTGATTACGCACTAACTATGAATTTTTTTTTTTGTTTTGAAATGGAATTCTAAACTGACCCGGTTGGTTGGAGAATTCAGATGAATTCAGATTTCACTTCATAAGTGGATTTAAAATTTAGGTAGTATTAAGTCAGTAATAACTTCATATAAAAAAAGTAAACGAAATTGAAATTCTTGTTCGTCAAATCGCTCTACGCTGTAAATTTTTTAAAATGACCGAGTTACAAGAATATACATTTTTATCTTGCAATTCATTTGAAAATTTATTAAATTTCTTGATGGCAAACTGCTAATTGACGTCATAAAACCTTTGTTTTACTGTATTACACGAGAAGATTATGTTCAGCTTGGAATATTGACAAACCCTGTATGGAAGTTGACAGAATATATTACATACTTTGTAGTTTGCATCAAGGTGTAAAACATGGCTCTTCAAAGTTATAGATACTGTATGTAATTTAAATTCAAACTTTAAATTAAAAATGAATTTAATATATATATTTTAATTTATTGTTAGATTTCTGTTCAAGACAGTTACGTTTCGCAATAATTCGGTAAAGAATTGCGCAAGACGAATAAGTTTTTTCAATTCAGTCGCGGCAAAAAGCAACCGGTACTAATAAATTGCTTAAGGTGGATTTAATTTCAATGACTAGCCTTCCAGATGGTGACTTTAATTATATTTGTCGCATGGGCTAAAAATTTTTCTTAGGGCCTAACCAATTTTCCGATCCTTTATAAGTGTGCGAAAAGCTTCACAAGCACAATTAACGTTATAAATAGGTAACCTACTGTAAATCGTGAAAATGTAAAAAGGCAAAATTGTCTTGATGTCATCCCAATAATCACGCTTGTAATAATTAGTGATTAGAATATATGAATAAATAGCTTTGTGATGTATTGCTTTTAATTTTTAAATTGAATCTGCGCCAGGATTAGCAATTCTTTAACGATTTGTGTGAATTTAAACCTCATTCCAGCATACAACACTCTTATTAAGTAAAGTTTGAATCTCTACAGTTTAGAATTCCATTGCAACACAAGTTGATTCGGAATCCACGAAATTCGATTTAGATGTATAACAAATACAATTAACATACATATTAAAGTTGTTAATTAAGTTCAAATGCAGATTATTAATCATTTTAAACTTCTAATTAACTCGTGAGCTAAAATTTCATGATTCGAATCATGATAATTTCGAATTATCCGGCATCCTACTATGATCGGGCTCACCAAATAACTCGAGTTATTTGGTATAATACACTTTAAATAGTTCCCACGATTTGTTTGTCTGGGTAACTTGTACTAAGTAATTCATTATAACTTAAAATTTTACAATCAGATAAGCTTTATACATAGGCTAAGTACTTTATTTATTAGTTTTTATTGTTATTGCTATATTTTAATTACAATATATATATATATGAATTAATATCTTATTTTTTTTTTGTAAGCTTCCCGAATGCGATGGTTTTGAATGCTATTCGATAGTCCTGAATGTGAGAATGCTTAATACGATAGAAATCCACCATTAAAGAATTTTTTAAAGCTGATTGAAATGGTGCGAGAATGAAAGACTTTGATGCTGTTAAAATTGCATATTTACATGAAAATTAATTTTCAATTATTGCTGACTTACTTATTCTTGAGAATTATCCTCTCTTATTCGTAATAAATTTAGTTCATAGTTATAATGATATTATACAGCCATGCTTCTAAAATCTTATGGCTTTTCAAGTGTTCACAGGAATACGTTATTAATTAACTTTGCGATATTTAGGTTTATACGGTTATTTTATTTTATTTATTTTATTTTGTAATATAATGGGTTCGTTCGTTTTGTTGTAAATAAAAAAAAATCAAGAGCGAAAGAGAGAAAAAAAAGTCAAAGCGAAAAAGAAAGTTAATTGTAAAAAAAATGTTATATAAAAAATTTCAATTTATTGTTGTTTATGTCATTAATTTAATTTCGTAGCAATACCCGATCGCCGTAGGATGCCGGATAATACCGTTATTGAATGCTCCGCACCAATAACTGACGTATTTTGTGTGGAATTTGACCGGTCGATGTCTGGGCCCCTGCGGGGCCCAGACATCTCCCGATCAAATTCCACACAAAATACTTCCGTTATTTGTCATGTGCAACAATAAAATCGTGATCACACAGATCACGATGCAATTGTTGCATCATGCCAAATAACTATACATTACTCGAGTCACGAGTTGACGTGTCTTGTCACTACACTAGGGTTCGATTTGTGCAAAGTGTAATGATAATAGTGATTGTACCGGGGTGGAGTTTTGGCCACCCGGATGGAAACGGGTGATTCGTAATTGCAAGACTCTACTAAACCTCGATCAAAAAAAAACCCCCTTTCAAAACGGACTAAAGGTGTTCTCAAGCATCCACTCAATGAATCAGAGGTAAAATTTTAAACGTTACCATTTCGACGAGATACAACCCCTTTTTTCTTCATAAACTTACCATTAATAAAGGTCGCTCAAGAATTACTTTACATTTTTTACACATCAAGCATAATAAAACAATGAATTCTCAGTAAATTTCTACCAGATCCAAAAAAAAATTATTAATGCTAGGGACTTTTAAAATAAACTATATACCAAGGATATAACTATTGCTTAGAAATATATTTGTATATACAAGTATGCGTAATAACAAGAGACTCTATTTTCACCCGGGTGGCTCATGAGTCCACCCGACGGGTTGCGTTTTTTTTAACCCACCCGGGTTCTCCGGGTCCACCCTGGTGGCGTTTTTTTTGACGGGTCCAATCACTAAATGATAATGTAGAAATCTATACATTGGGTTTACCCATCCGTTTATAAGTCTCTTAATTGGGTTACAGTTAAATGACGCAATACAAGTATTGGCTAATCAGGTTTAGATAACACTATCCAACGTAGAAGAATAAAACCCACATCCATCAATTTTATTTCAAATGGTATCTATTCAATTATTACGTTCATAATATGAACTCTACTATAAACCCAATAGATATATAACGCTCATAAGCGTTATTTAGAATAATAGTCCGAATTAAGCTTAATTTGGGCCAAATTTTGAAATTATACCCCTGCGCGTTATTTCGCTCGCGAAAAATACGGTACATAAACTGTTTACAATGAATTTATAGTAAAAAATAATGATTTTCTATATATCCTATACCAAACTTATAATGAGAAAAAAAGTTCATTATGTGTGTTTGTCAATGAACTTAAGGACGTGCCCAGACGTTAGTTGATTACCGGAATCACATGTTCCAGGATTATTTTTTTTTAGATCTTAAAAATTTTACAGTATATGCTACCATATAGTATACAGTATCTTTTAAATCATGAAATATTAGCCAATTTCAAGATATGTATCTTGTTTTAATGAATGGGCTAATATGATTCAAGGGAAACAATCTAATTAAGAAAATAATTTTAATTTGAAACCTGATCAATTGAATAATTAACCCACACATCCGGATACACAACTATTTCACTAAATTAAATATTCGAATTCGAATATGTAATTATCATTATTCGTTGATTAATTTAGAAGTAACTAGATATGGCGTCGGAAATCTATAATTCAAATTTAGCTTTCCGTGATCGTGATTGCCATTAAAATTATTTTTACAAGTTTAAAGCAAGGAATTGGCAAGTGGAAATAAGAATGTCGGTAATTACGTTAAAGAATTTTTATTACTAATCGAGTGGATTCCTTTTAATACTGTAGACCACATAATATTCAAAATATTGAAAAATTTTTCAGCAGTCTGGTTAGATGGTATACAGTACAATCAGAAAGTGAATACATGCCGTCACATACTCCATAATGCGTATAATTTAAAATTTGTTTATCATTTATTGTGTATAATTCATTTAAAGATTATAATTTATTTATTTACTGTAAGGTCTTTTAATTTTGAAAGATAGAACAAATTAATAGCTTGATGATCCTCAAAAAAGATGAAATGATGATTGTATTAATAATTTCCCACTCTTAATAATATGAATTCTTAGTCTCAATGGAATACGATTCTATTAAACCCTTTCTTGTCTCGATTTTCAATCTTTGCAAAGCACAAGTTGCCTAATACTATCATTGATATTCAAAATCAAACACTATCTACGATACTATGCCCCGAGAGACTCTATAACATTAATCTGCTATGACTAGAGCTATGCTATATATGATATATATATTGTATATCGATATATAACAATTCTAACTAATTACTGTAATTAGAACTTTATTATTGTTATACGTAAAAGAATATGAAGCTCTAAACACGCAATGGCGTGCATTAACCTAGTAATAAAGCATTGGAAAATTTTAACGCAGTGCGCCGTACGGCGTTTCAGGGTATACCCCTGGAAAAAAAATTTAAACGCTCACTGGAGATGAAATTTACTGATATGTTTTTTTCTCAAAAATAGCCTTAAGATTGCGTTTGAATTACTAAGTAAAAATGCCCAACGCTCTAACAACCCTAATATCTAATTTTAATTCAAGTTCTAACTCTGATTTTAAAGTCTAATTTCAACATTAAAATTTGGTGTAAAAATTTTTAAAGTTTTGTAATAGTGAATTTGACCTCTGGTGATTTTTTGAAAAAATTCTAAACTATTTTTATTATTTTGTTAAAACTGCCAATAGTGATTCAGGGTTATGTAAATATCGGATTAACTAAAATCCAACCACGTTAGAGTTAGTGCAATACATGGTTTAGAAACTCGGCATCGATTTTTGATATGAAATTGCCGGGATAACTCAATGCCGAAACAGTTTCTACAACACGCATAGTTAGTACTTTAGATTGAAATTAATAGTTTCTTCCAGAGTGTAATATATTACTCTGAATTAAAATAATACGTATATATGTCGTACGTTGGAATGGAATTATTGTGGATTTAGAATCCACCTAGGTTGATTCCAAATAAACGTAGGTTGTAACAGAATTC